>VXBB01013968.1:27927-43786 GCA_013399915.1 Illadopsis cleaveri | reverse complement strand
TCACCAAAGAGAAGAGATCTGCACAGACCCCTCTTCTTCCCCTCTGAGGAAACTGTGCACTATGACAACGTTTGCCCTCAGTCTCCTTTTTAGACTGAACAAGTCAAGTGATATCAGTTCCTTGTATGGCTTCCCCTACAGACCTTCACCCCCTTCATAGCCCTTTTCTGGACATTTTCAAATAGCTTTATATCTTTATTTTATTATGGTACCCCAAAACTGCCCCCAGCACTGGAGGTGAGGCTGCCCCAGCTCAGAGCAGAGCAGGACAATCCCCTCCCTTGCCCAGCTGGTGATGCTGTGCGTGATGCACCCCAGGACAGGGTTGGCCCTATTGGCTGCCAGGGCACTGCTGGCTCATGTTCAACTTGCCACTGACCAGGACCCCGAGGTCCCATTTTGCAGGGCTGCTCTTCAGCCTCTCATTCCTCAGTCTGTCCATTCATTCAGGATTTCCCCATCCCATGTGCAGAATCTGACTCTTGTTTTTGTTAAACTTCATACTGTTGGTGATTGTTCAGTGCTTTTATCTGTTTAGATCTCTCTGCAAGGCCTTTCTGAAGATGCAGAATGAGACAATGAAATATCAGTCTAATCAGTTACAATTAAAATCAAGATTTTTTTTTTTTATTTAAAGGAAAGCTAGTAACATGATAAAAGTGAATATTAAATTTCATTCCCTTTGCAAAGAATGAACAACAATCTGCTGAAAATACTGAAGGAAAACTGTTTTATTTTGATGATGTTCCTAGGGTGTGTCCAAAACTGAATTAATACCAAGTATCACAGTACAGTCTGATCTCAAGAAGATTTATTCTTGAAGTCCAAAAGGAAACTTACATAAGCTGTAAAGTATTTTCATCATGATCATGCATAATGCAAGTTAAAATGTTGGCCAATCAGTGAGTATTCACTGATCCTATTCATAGAATCATTAAGGTTGGGAAAGACCTCCAAGATTATCTGTTCCAACCTTCAACTGAACACTACCTTGTCAATAAAATCAGATTACTATGTATCATTCAAGTAATTTTTTTTTGTAAACTAAAGTGATGAGCATTTTTTGATGGAGACTGAGGCAGCATAAAATATGTTTCCCTGTGCAAGATTCATGGCAAAAAACCTACTGTGCTAAACCAGAGCAGCCATGAACATAGCTTTTCATCCCACGATACCATAAGCATCTGTGAAAATCTAAGTAAAATTTCAAATTTAAACTGATAATCACTCAAAGAATCTGCCCAAGATTTTCTACACTTCTGATTTGCCTGTTTCACTGTCGTCCTTTTGCAGCAGGAGTGTGAGTAGTTAGGAATATGTACGTGTTTTGGCAGGGGAGAGCCAATAGCCAACAGCATTACTTTCTCAGGAAAATATTTCTTAGCTACCATTTGAAAGATACTTAGTGTCACCTAATGACCTGCATGTAAACAGTCTTTGAAGTTACACTGACAGTAAATCCATAAGAAATTCAGTTTATATGGCCCACTGGCATAATCTTTGCTTTAGAAGTAACATTGAAATGTAGAAAGGACTATGTTTTTGATTGCTATATATAGAGCATGAAACTTTTCAAAAGAAATAATAGTTCTCTGACACAAAAGTTTTCTGTCATCTAATAAAACTGTTCAGAAGAAACTTTAAAATATATAATCTGAGACAAAATAAACACTTTAATATGAAAGAACTGTCACTAATATATATCTTAAAATTACCTAATGCTTTCCATGGAAAATCCTGTTTCTTACTCTTTCCAATTTTTCTAAGCTTTAATCACTTGATGTGAAAATTTCTTTGCTTCCTGCCTGTGTCAGACTCAGTTATTTGGGAAAATAAACCAGAGAAACTATCTAGCTCTAGTTCTAAGCTAGAGACAGATAGTCTTGTCAAATGCAAAATGTTCTTACTGTTTTTTTAAATATCCTTTGGATGGTGAGGAGTTGGTGGGGGAAGGGGAAAGTGAAGCTATGCTGAATACCAGAGAGATTTGAAAACTTGGTCTTTTACCAATGTACACATGCAGCACTTGTGTCATCCAGCAAATTGATGAAAATCTTATTTTTCATGTGGGAACATTTATTATATGGAAATTGATTCCATTCAGAAACTATTTATGTAGGAAATTCCTAGTTGATCCATCCTGATTCTTTCTTTTAAAAGAGAAATTCCTGATTTCACTATTGGTTAGGTTGATATACAAATATAATTTTATATACACTGGATATTGTATGAAAAGAAAAATGACATATGAAGCATTGAGGGCAGGATAGAAAAAATACCATCTTGATATACTGTCTGGTAATTTTCAGTGTTTAGACCTTTTAAATTTTCTGGAGTCACTATGGTGTCATAGACAGTGAATAATTCTCTCAGCAAGCACTTGCAAAGGAAGAAAGTACTTGTAGTTTAATCAGTTTATATCTTATGCCAGACCAACTCATATTGATTCTTCTCTTTAGGAGAAATCCTATTTTTAATGATCCCTTCAAGCATCTTAATAAACAAGAGAAAACTTATCTTGTAGTCTTTCAAGTATGAGTTTTTGATGGAGATTTAATGAGTGCCTTTCTACTGTTTTTCTTTTGACTTTATCACAAGTTTATCATGCCTCTAAAATTTACAAGATATCTAACAATGCACCGTGTACTGCTTTGTTTAGAGTCATTTAACTCACAAATATTATTGGTGATATTTATCTTAAAGTTTACCGAGAAAATCAGTGTCTTCTGGCACTAGCAGTAAGTGTTACTGTCTCAGTAGTTGGCTTGTGGAAATTCATTGACATTAATGTCTGTGATTAATGCAACTTCTTTTACAGAGCTTATGGAAAGTTGAGAAAGCTTTTAGAAACTAACCTGAGTTTGCGTTACAGTAAACAAGATGCCAACAAAACATCCAAGTACACAAAATCTGAATTTTAATTGAAGTTTGCAAGGTTTCAGAGTTCTCAGATATTCAGGAAGATGCTATTTTGTCTCCTCAATATTGTAGAGGAAAGAGCTAATCACCAAGGTAAAAGTAAATTCAGAGTACTCCCAGTTCACAGTCACAGGTGCTCTTTATTCTCAAAGGTAAATGTCTTCATCTATTCTTGCTACAAAAAGAATTGTAGTTCCTCCTATGCTGGGGAAAATACAGTGTCGTCTGTTTACTCTCAAAAATTTACTGTGGAAAACTAGATTTATAAAGACCCACTTCTTTCAATTTCAAGATCGTGTTTCTTCATGCAGAGAATTCTCCATCAGGTCCAAATTTAAGACCCAGATACCTGCTTATAAAATACGTATATATATACATATAGAATTGTACGTAAAGGTTGAAACACCTTATTTTCTACCATATAAGAATACTCAGTGTAATATACCTTTAAATCTGGACTTGTATCAAGAATGTACTGGGTAAACAGACATTAACTTAACTATTAAACACTTAAATGTAACAGAAGATGTGTATACCCTACTATGAAGAAACAAATTAACAAGTAAAGAAGGCCCAGCAATATATGAACACCATAGTAACTTGCACATACATATGTAATCTTTTACAGGTAATATTCAATTTGTTAGTATTGCAGATGCTTTTATTGCCCTTAAACCTGTTATCCAAAACCTGAAAAGAAGAAAATGTGATCATATTAACGATCAGTTAAAGTCCATGTTTCTCAAAGAATGGTCCGGGAACAAGCAGGAACAAGCTTTTGGGTTAACTGGCCATATAAATAGCTCACCATATCAGTATGACTGCACAAAGAAGTACTGGAGGATGGGAAAAGAGTAAAAAGCCAAGACACCAGATCTTGAAGCTCTGCAAAAAATAGATTATATTGTATGTATTTTTAATTGGGTATTCAATTTTATCCTGAGAAGAAAGAAAGAGCTTTCCAAACAGTCTCTGACGATAAACAGTAATGCAAAACATGTGTTAACTTAAATTAAAGATATTTCACAAAAGCTTGTGAAGCAAAAAAGTTACACTATAGTGGTAAAGCAAACTGGAATTTAAAGCAACAATAACAAAATAAAAGAAACGAACACACCATCCAACCAAAGAAAACTATGGCACTATGGCACTATAGAAAATGAGATCTGAGTTCTTAGACATACAATAATTAAGTCTATTCCCTAAACAGTGAAATAATAATTGTCTTAGCCTGAAAAACGAGAATTGAGGCAAGGTGTGTACATACAAAACTATACATACATACATATGCAATGCAAATAAATACATACATATACACATACTTCCATGTATTTATACTTCCATATCTGTACATACACATGTGTGTGTGAAATTTTTATTACATATGTCCATATATGTTTTTATATTTAAGGTATACACACACATATGTGTGTGTATGTGTATGCATCTATCACCCAGGTTATAGGTACCAGCAGGAACACCCATACAAGTAGATATGTATATGTATAGATACTTTCCCCCTTTTCTTTCCCATAATGAGAAAGTTTTGTGAGTTTTAGAATCATAGGATCATAGAATCATAGAATGACTTGGGTTGGAAGGGGCCTTAAAGATCATCTTGTTCCAACCTCCGTTCCACTAGACCAGGTTTCTCAGAGTCCCATCCAGCTTAGTCTTGAACACGTTCAATAGTGTTCAAGCTCACAAACTTATTGATCAATCTGCTCCAGTTCCCTACCATTGTCACAGTGAAGAATTCCTTCCTAGTATCCAATCTAAACCTCCTCTCCTTCAGCCTAATACCACTCCACTTTGTCATATGACTACCTGCCCTTGTGAAAAGTCACTCTCCAACCTTCTTACCATCCCTCGTAAGGAACCGGAAGGTTGTTATAACGTCTTCCCAAAGCCTTCTCCATGCTGAAGAACCTCAGCTATCTTAACCTGTCTTCATAGAAGAGGTGATCCAAGCCTGTGATCTTAGTGTCTCTTTTATGGACTCACTCCAGCAGGTTGATATCTTTCTTATGTTGAGGGCTCTAGAGCTGGACTACAGGTGAGAGTCTAAAAACAGTGGAGTAGAGGAGGAGAATCACCTCCCCCGACCTGATGGCAGTTTTTCCCTTCATGCAGCTCAGGATGCAAGTGGCTTCCTAGGGCATGAGCTCACATTGCTGGGTGATGTGGAGCTCCTTGTTCATGAACACAGCCAAGTCCTTCTTGCCAGGGCAGCTCTGGATCCACTCTCCACCCAGCCTTTGTTTGCTCTAACTCATGTGCAGGACTTTGCACTTGGTCCTGATGAACTTCATGAGTTTCACACCAGCCCACCTCTCAAGTGTGTCAAGGTCCCTCTGGATGGCATCACTGCCCTCCAGCATTCTGATGGTGCTAAACATCTTGGTTTACTCAATCCAAACATCACTCTCAATGCACTCAATGCAAACTTGCACTCTCAATCCCGTTGTCCATGTTGACAGCTAAGATATTAAAATATGCTGGTCCCTATACTGATGAAGAATACAACTTGTCACTGCTCTTCTGTCAGATATTGACTTATTAACCACAACTCTTTGAGTGTGGTGATCCAGGAAGCATTTTATCCACCGATGCTTGGTCTACCTATTAAATCTATGTCTCTAGTTTAGAAACAAGGATGTTGTGTGAGACAATATCAAATGCTTTGCACAGTTGCTGGTATTTAACAGGTTAGTCACAATGGAAACATTCCCTTCCTCATTGTATAGCTAAGCTATACCTACTCTTTTTGACATAAATCTTTCCATGATTATGATCATAAGAAATTATGTTTCTTTCATCATTCAAGAAAGGAAGGATCTACATTTACAACTGTCTTTCCTGGTTTAATTCTTCAGAATGACCACAATGTGTACTTCCTTATTGACAGTTTTAGAGTCATTTTTCCTTTTAAAAGTGTGATTATCTAGCTCATATATCAAAGAGAGATAAAGTATGAGTCAGTCTGAATTTATAGAATTTTAATGAATGCATTATATCTTATTTTCTTATCTCTCGTTGAGAATGCTAAAATTAAATACAGTTTTGGGCTTGTTACTGATGAGAACAATTTATGAAATTAAAGATATTTAATATTATTCTTCAAGACTTTAGTGTGCACTAAGTAATGAACAAATGTGAAATGGGTGTATTCTGCCTTTTGTACAGATGCTGCCTCATTTGAGCACCACACTAAATTACAGAAATCCTCTCACTGAAATATAATAGATTTCACTCCCTTCTATGAGAAATTAAGGTTTACCACAAACCAGCAAAGGATTCCAGACAAATTAGAAGGCAAATTTCTTTGGTTTTTAGTAGTGTCAAAGCACTTAACTGCGATGGAATTTAAAAAAAAAAAATACTATTTGGTAGCTTCATTTTAAAATTTTTATGTGGGTATTTCCATTGAAACAGTAGAATGGCTAATAGTCTTGTGTTCTAATTCAGGGGAAGATTTTGATTTTAAATGTTGTGTTAATGCAAATTATATTTTCTACAAAATATTTTTTGACTTTGTGCTTATTTTCAGTTTCCACTACAGTGGTAAAGAGGGCCTCTTTATTCACCAAAAGTTCTGACAAAGAGGAATTGCTAATGGTAGCTGGTGCTTGCACCTTCACAGAGTAGATAAAACAGACACCTTTTATTCAGCCTGAAAAGTCTTTCCTCAATTACTTTACAAGCTGACTTATAATATAAACTTTAAATCCCTGCCATATGGCCCAGATTTTTTACTTACTGGTCACCCCATGCACCAATCAAAGAATAAATTAGCCACACAATCTTACAATATCTAGACCATGTGGAAGCCTATATTTAAATTTCATTCATGTTTGTGACAGTCTCGTTGTATTTAAAAGAGGACTCTCCTAGTCTACGCCAGGTTGAATCTTACTATTATGAGCAAATTACAACCAAGACAATTTTAATTACCTTTGAGGAGAAAAAGCTGTGACTAAGGCAATTATGTGAGTCTACTGAGCCCATATTATTAACACTAAGTGACATTAATATTTTCATATGATTAAGCTGGAATAATAATTATATTAATTATATTTTTTATATTTAAAGAAGGAAGAAGTCACCTTATTTTAAAAAAGTCTTAGCCCTTTTTTTGTGTTATACTGTGCTGTTCTAAACCCACAGCATTTACACAGACATGGTATGCAAATAATTTAAGTACAGAATGTGAACAATTCATGATTTAGGATCCAAGTCCCATATAATTAGTATAGCAGTTCAAATCCCTCTACATTCAAGTTCTGCTTATGCATACATTAGCATGAATTAATGTGAAATTATTGTCTAGGCAAGATTACATGTAGGTTAGTGAAAATTTAGATAGTAAAGATTATGTAAAGAGAAAAGTAAGACACTGTGAGTTACAAACAGAAATGATACACAAACATATGGGAAATAACTAAAGAATCTGACTATCACCTGTAAGAGTGAAGAGAATTTTAATATAGATCAGCAGAAAGATATTTAAGTCAGTGCAAAAATAATAGTGACACTTCCCTTTTTAAAGCTGAGGGGTTTCTTATGTTTTTAACACATGCTTTCAGATCTTTTCTTCATGCTTTTCTTCTGTCTGCACATAAAACTAGTTAGATTAAATCCTCAGCTTTGCATAGGATATGTACACTTAAAAGTTATTCAGAAAAAAAACAATACTTCTTTAAGCACTCAACCTGACTGTGATCTGAGAAATATATTTTCATATTTCTTTTAGGTCAAAGACAGAAACCTTGAAACCTTGATGTTTCAAAGGAACTAAAACATTCCTGACCTGGGCTAAGGTTCTGACAGGATCTATGATCTCACAATTGAAAAAAAAGGAAGTATTTAAAAAATATTTTTATTTTTTGAATTTGTTTCAAATTTCATTTTCATTTTCTTCAGTTTGGTTTTGGTTTTGGTGTTTAAAGTTTTTTAAAATATGCTGACCAATAGAACAATCTTAAATGAGATTGACACTTTATCAGACAATAAATGTGTAATAAGACTCTGAACTAAATTTCATAATAGTAACACCAATTTATCTTTAGGCAAAATCTGTTTTCCAGTGCTAATCCAAAATAAAAAAATAAGAATTCTGAAATAAAGATAATAAAAATCCAAGATACATCAACTGCCAATTTATGCTAAATTTTAACAGAATTGTCGTAAAAGCTTTTATATTGAAACCATTCACTGAGGAGCCACATCTCGGGTTGTTAGAGAGAAAAGGCATGGCAACAGAAACCTCAAAATACAGGCATAAGCTGAATGCTAAGGTTTCGGAAATGCTAGCAGAAACAGCAGGTCTATGAGCACTAGGCACAGATGGTAATTAGTGGTTTATTAAAGGAGAATAACCTTTGGATATGTGTGTAACCAATTTTAAATGTAAGAAAAAATCCAAAGAATAAGTCTCCTTCACAAGCAAATTTGACTGTGATGTGGAACTGGGAACCATTGAAGAAATGCCCAGTAAGCAGACTGTGCTGGGAAACATATGAAGTGATCCCAAAAAGAGGAGGAAGAAGACACCCTACCAATATCACACTCCCCCAACAGAGAACTTGCATTTCTGAAATACACTGATCTTACTTTCCACATGCCCAACTTCTTCCTGAAAAAGACTGATTGCCCATTGACATTAGAACCCAGAGAAATTATATAAAGTATAAATGAGATGCTATAATTGAAAAATGTTGACCACAACTCTTGGTATCATTACTAAATGGATAATTCTCAGGCTGTGTGACACTATAGTTTGACTCACACTAAACTCTTGTCATCTCACTTCAGGTTTTTTATTTAATCCAGAGAAACTAAACAAATAGTGTGATGACTCTGTTCTTGTGGATTAGTTGTTAAAATTTAATTGCAACAGATTGGGTGAATGTGAGGAAACTAGGAAATAATTTGCAAAGTAAAATGAAAGTATAAGGTTTTATCTTCTGAACGCATTATCCACTAGTTTGTTCAGAAATATTTTTGACCCCAAACTAACTGTAATAAATCAGATTATCACATTTGCACACTGCCATTCTGATTACTGAAATTTCTTTCAAAATATTATGACAAAAATAAATAATAAACATTTGTATTTTCAATATTAACACTTTTTTCATGCCTCAGTTAACTAAAAATAAATGAGACTTTTATGGGATAAAATAGCTGCTTATCTTTTTCCCCTGAATTTAAGTAAGATATTCCAAGTGGCTTGGGGGGCAACCTCTACAAAGGCAAATTTCCATTGATGCTGTTCTAGAAAGCTAGTTGCACTGATCTTGAATAATCTCCAGCTTTATAGCTGGAAACAATCTTCATTTTATTGCAAGAACACTGATTACTCTTTCAAAAGGATAATGTGTAAAATGCTTAGAAAATAAATTATCCGTAATTTAGTCTGTATTTGCCAAACTCTGTGCCTTTTACTGCAAATTATCACAAGCACAGGACAGAGATCCTTCAATGCATTATTAGGAGAGTCACATAAGTGACTCAATCTTTGCTTGATGACTGGCCATGTTCCCCAAACTGCGTCTTGTACTGAGAGGTGTGACAAAACCCCATGTTTTCACTCCTTCAAACTTAGAAAGCTGCATGCTTCTTCACAGCAATATGAAAGTCCTTGTTCTTGCAACATTCTCCTTGCAGAGGCAGTTTGTCTTAGCAACTGATTATTACAGAAGTGATTACTGTCCCTTTCAGTGTTTAAACTGAAACATAGAATTCATATACAAGCTGTTACTACTTGTTCTGTAAAATTTGACTTACAATAATAAAAAGAAACATGGACAAAGTATTAGTATAATCCATGAATCATAAACTATAGTCTTTAATTTTCTTTTTCTTCCCCTCCAGAGAAGGTGTACTTTCACACATTAAAGATATCATAGATATTTTTAGGAAATACACTACGTAAGAGGATGATCAATTTAATATGCAAAGTATACACTCACAAAACCTTAAAAGCTTTCAGTTAGTATTTCAGGGAATGAAATGCCCCTACGGATATTAATGTCTTGATTTTAAATATTTCGTGACAAATTTTCTCTAATATGAAGAACTGAGGACCCTCAGCAGTACTGTATGATTTAGATATTAGTAGACACACAGAAAAGTAGAAATTTAAATGGAGACCTTGTCATCAGAAAGTAGAAGTTGAGCAAGAAGGCAAAGACATTCCAGGATGAGAAATTTAGTGCCTGGATATCCCAGCTAACATGCCATTATTGCCTTATTCTTTTCCCAGCAGACTAGGAGAACTCAAAAGTCTGTAAAAGTGGGAAGATTCTTTCAAAAATTTTTGACTGTGCATTTTTATAAGTGTAGAGCAAATGCTACATCAAGGGAAATAACAGAGTAAAAATATTATATCACATATATATGTTGTTGTTGACTGGATGAGCCATAGGGATATATTTTTAAAGATTTATATTTTTGGGTCCTTAATTACTAATGCAAATCAAGTATAGGCCAGGAATAAACAAAGGTCCTAAATGTTTTTCTGACATTTGTTTACCAAAACCAAGTTATGGGTTTGAGTCTAGCTTTGAGTGAAGACACACATGTATTAAAGATAATTGCCCTGAAAATTGATATATTAGTTCAGATCATTATAACAGAGAAGACAATGATATGAGCCATATTTCTGAAACTGCTTAGAAATAGACCTTAAGACTGTTTGCTTCCAAGGGAGTTTTGCACTTCAGCTTTCAGTACTAATGCATCACTCTTTGTTTTCAACTGGAATGATGCTCATAAATTTTCTTCAATAATATATGAATAGCCAAAAGGAAAATATTACATAAAATGTACCATTAGTCACTTTATATATATATTTATTTATATCTCAGAAATAATCATTCTTTATAATAGTTATTTGAAGTCAGGCTGATTTCAGATTTTAGTTTACCTAGCATTTGTCCAATTATGATAAAAATGTGCAAGGGCTGGCTTTTAAATGGATTTTGATCATTCACATTAAGAGTCTCAGAAAATCCTGTCCAACTTCAACTGAGATTTACCTTCCCAATTTTCAGTTTTTAACCTTTTAGTTTCTTTTATCTTTACAGCACAATCTCATGATTTTACAATATTATCTCTTTACATCTGATCTTCCTCTTTAGAGACAGGTATAATTGTAGGTATTTTTCTCAATACAATACTGAAAGAAATGTTTGTAACTTGTCAGGATACAGGTATTAAATAATATTTTCATATAGATACATTTAACATATAAACATATTGACATACATTTGTACTGAGTCTTTGCTCATGATATCTTAAGTAAATCAACTGATATGTATCAATGACTAAAACACATATTCAAGAAGATAATATGTAATGGCAGCTAGATACAGATGTGCTGTGACCTGTCTCTTCTTCTGTCTTTTAGAAAGGCAGTGCCACATTTTGCAGTCTTCAAAACATAAGCACAACTTAATCTTGAATTCTGATAACTCACAGAAATCTTCCTCACTTGAAACAGCCTCACTTGAGTCCATAGTCTGTTCCCAAAGGGCAATCTGTGCTTCAAACATAGGAATTTAAAATAGCAAGAAAGAAATCTGATCCTAAAAAACTCGCAGAATTCTTTAGTCTAGATGGTTTAATGTGCACAGAGGGTCTCAGGGTCTTGCCTGCCCATTGACAGCTGTCTTGGAAAGTGCTGAGTGCCTCATTGTTACCCAGGACTACCACAGCAGAAACCTCAGTATAGCACCTCCTCTCCTCACATAAATTGAAACCACTAGTACTGACTGTCTCTGACACGACCTTCTTTTTAGCTTAGCTGAGTTTTCAGACATCATGTATTTCATTGCACCTCCCTCCTAGATTTATTCTTCTTTAAAGGAGTTAGAAACAGATTCAGAGATTGCCCAGTAAGTGACTGGATATTCTGGCAGCTCAGAACTGTGATGTGTGGTTCTATGAAGCGACTCAATAATGGACATTTCTCCCATCTCCTCTCACATGAGGTCAAATAAATTGGTGGGTTTATACTGTTCCCAATCCAAATGTGTGGATTTATACTTGGATAAAGAAGAAATGGACATTTTACACCTTTTTACATGGCCTTGTCTGTCACTTGAAAAGGTGACTAGAAAGAAGTCACCTTTTCAGACTAGAAAAAAATTGCATTCCTTCATATTGATATTTAAGTTGTTTTTATTATACTCATGCTTTGTATTCAAAAACAATTCCAGTAGGTAAAAAAAAAAGTGGAAAGCACTAATTTTTGTGGAAGGTACTCTAGCATGGTACATTATTTCATATGTACATATTTCATATATCCTATGCTTGCATAAATAGAAGCACATATATGTATTAAGATATGTACTAATATGAATATATGTTTATACACATATTTCTCAAGGATAATTTTGAGATTAAAATATTTTGGCTATTTGACACTAGGTTAAAAAGTTGGAAGGTTATAAATTACAAGTTAGAAGTTTTGAAAACCGGAAGATTGAAGATTTTACTTCAAATCAGACAATACATCTAATAATTTTTGAATTAATACAGATGTAGTCAGGATTGATGCTAACAAAAACCTTTTATCCACTCATAAAATTCCTGATAGATTATGTACACCATTTTAACATATGATTTTAAATTCAGCAACAAAATATCCATAGCTCATAGCTTTATTAAAATGCAATATGTATGTTAATTGTTATTTTGTGATTTCCAGTGGGAATGACTGATATCTTATTTTTAATTTATAATTAAATTTATAATTTTTTTAATCCCACTCATAAAGTAGGAGTATAACTCACCAATGCCTGAACCATTTTGTTTTGTGAGTTATAGGGGCTTGCTGTCTATGATTTTGATTGAAAAACTGTGATTATATCTTATCAATCCTCCCTGAAAAATAACACATAATTAGACAGAGCTTAGAAGGTAGCAGCTAGATTTAAGAACACCAAATTTTTTGGTTTAACCTGTAGGAGACTACATATTTGTTCAGAGGTTTTCAGACTGTCAAGGGTTAAAGGAAGGAAATAACATCGTGATAACAATATTGAGACTTCTTTTGTTTGATTGATTGGTTTTGTTATTTTGCATCAGCATATTCATCATCCATTGACTCAGTAAGTTACTGCATGGCCAATCTAAACAATTCTGAATAGTTATGATTATCTAAAGAAGTGAAAAACTACAAAACAGCTAGATATCCTAATGACATACTTCAGTGATCCATGCATTCCCAAATGCTCTTTGAAAAGCAAACAGATCTAAAGGAGTGTTTTGCAAAGAAAGCTAGTGAACTCAGAGTTCCCTATTGTATACGTAATCATTTTCACATACTCTTAATGAAAGCAAAGTCTATCTGATTTCAGCTCTATTTCAATGGCTTTTGCTGACATCAAGAGTGAAAGTCAGTGGTAATGGTTTTTGTAATCTGAGACATACAATCATGGTTTTTGGTCTGCTGTATTTTTTTTCCTTCAATACTTTTTTTTTTGTAGTTTCTGCCACAGGCCTTCCTCTCTGCTTATTCCATCTTACTTTCACATACTGATATTACATCTAGTGACAGTATGAGACTGAGACTTTCACTGTTTCATAGTATAGCTGACTCCAAACCTTACAAAGAAAACAAAGTTTAAGTAGTTGAATGTCTATTGGTTTTAACACCAGACATATGCCATTCATGAGCTCTCACACTGTGACACCAGTTATAATTTCCTTAGCCACAATATGTATTCTTTTTCTTCTATAATTTTGTTAGTTTATCCTCACTAAATTGAGAAGAAGAGCGAAACAAACAAACAAACATATTAAAAAAAAACCCAAAAAAGCAATGAACCAACAAACAAAAAACCCAGCCACAAAAAATGTCCCCAAACCCAACATTCAAACCTCAACAGCTTGACTACTGTAATGCACCCAGATCATCACAACACTCAAAATTGCGTGGATTTGAATGTGGCAAAACACAATTCATTTGTAAGACCTACACAATACTAATACAGTCAGTGAAAGCTGATTTGCACAGCAAGGCTTTGGTTGTGATAGAGACTGCTGAGTGACAGGGGTGGCTTTTGTGAGAAACTGCTAGAAGTTTCCCATATGTTGAACTTGGTCATGTTATTGATACTACAAACTTCAATTGATGAGAACTGAGATGCAGAAAATTCTGTATTAATAACACGAAACACTTTTTTTTTTCTTTAATATTGAGGAAGGCCAAAGATAGGCAGGTTGCCCAGACAGGCAAGTTGTAGAGTCTCCGTTCTTTAGAGATATTTAAACCTTCCTCAGTATGGTACTGAGAAACTCAGCTATAAACAGAAGTGTTGCTAGACCACCAACTCCTCTCTAGTTCTGTGACTTTGAAATGTTGTGGAGTTGTGTGTCAGTAAGGCCAACTGGAAAGATTTGTGTTCTAGTACATTTGTTAGTATTCAGCAATGTTTCATTGATGAAATGTTCTCATAAATATGCAGGCTGATATATACAGAATGATGTCACAATTTTACAGATTGTGAAAGTTTCCTGGTAGCAAGTATGAGGAACTGAACAAGAATCTTGTTAATTGAACCATTTCAAACAAAAGCGCTTCTTAAAATTTATACTTTTTCATTTATCTCACAGTGCTTTTGGTGATGGGGAGCTGCATGTCCACCTGATGAAAAGGTAATTTCCTTTTGGTAAGGAAGTTGTGTTGTTCTATAATGGCTAAGAATATGGTCTATATGCCTTCTTGTTTGTTAATTTAAATTTTTATTTTACTTACTTTTCTCTTTTGTCATATATTTTATTACAGTTCTGCATAACTTTTCACAAACAATATGAACACTATGTCCCTCTCCTGACACTGGGAGCTCCATCTCAGTAATCATTCAATGTCTGAAAAGACTATAAAATATGAAATTCAAAAGGATCAAAATGTTTTCATATTACTTGTAAAATATTGATAAGTGTAAGAGTTAAAGTAGCCTGGAAAAAATAGGCACCTGTCCTTGGGTGACTTTATGATGCTTGTACCCCCAGTTGTCTGTTCTGTTTATGCTGGATATTAATTTCTGCACCTTTATGACTGGTTCTGAGAGCGAAGGTGGGGAGAAGCAGTGCGCAGTTTGTTTTCAGAAACTGCACTTGCTCCCCTGCATCCTTCTCATGGACTGTGTTGTCCAGCACAGACAGCACGACAGAGATCTCCTTTGCTTTTTAGTTAGTGTAGCTAGCTGGGCCAGATAAGTTCCCCAGACTGTGGTTTTTTTTCTTTTTCTTGGGACTGTTTAAACCTGCCCTGGACTGAAAAACTCAGAGGAGCACTGGGAACCCACACCTGTGGCCCACCAGGGCCTGGACTTTGGCATTTTGCACAGCAGTAGCGACAGAAAAGAGGCTGAGCAAGCCAAGCTTCACCCACAGCAAGAACTTCCTCAATTTTGCCCTCTCCAGAGCAGCGAGAGGTTTTGTTGTTTCATGTTGTAGTGGTTTTGGTCCGACTTCCCAGCCAATGCACCATTTATGTGGTGGTTTCATGTTTGCCGAATTTTGTTTGCCAGCTGGAAGATAGGATTTTGGGAGAAAAAGGCGAAAAAAGCTCAACTTAAAAGCAAACAGATTATTAACACACAGTAAGGAAAGAGAAAAAAGAAAGGAAAATGCAACTTTCAAACCCCTCCTCCTCCCCCCACGTGTTTACTTTCCTACAAACAACATAGGGAAAAAACTTGTGATATTCAGTCAGTTTCACCATTTAAATATAGTCTTTCATCAATTCTTCAGGAGAAGAGTCTCTTTTTTACCATGGAATTTTGCCACTGACAACCTAGAAAAGTTGTCCTGTGGGTCAGAACTCTCATGGAAACAGCTGCCCAGGAAAACCTGCTTCTATGTAGCCTCCTCCCATTAGAAGTTTCCCAAGCTGCTTATGGGTCGTGGAACTCAGGCATCTAGG
>VXBB01013968.1:3629-17073 GCA_013399915.1 Illadopsis cleaveri | reverse complement strand
TTTTTATGTCGCCTGTCAATAGGGAGCAACATTTAAAGATGAACTATTTTCCCAAATTGTATGGAACTTCCTGAGTCTTATTTACAAATATAGAATTAAATGGAAAGGCAAGAAAGGGAGTTGAAGTAATATTTTTATGCTTTTAGGTCTGGTGCTCTAACAAAAGAAATGGACAGAAAAGCATAAATCATGACAGTTTATCTAAGCAGAAAGCATACAGTTACTATGAAAGCAGCCTTTAGCCAGCTTGCACTGACATTCCCAATGGGAATTTTTTTCCCGAGAAAATTAAAAATTATTTTAGGTGAAGAAAAATTAAAGAGACAAAAGTAAGGAAGAAAGGTGTTACAAAAGCATATGTTACATTTTACATCAGCATGCATCTGTTTCACGCCAGTTGACTTGACATCTATGGAAGGCAGAGAGACATGGGGTAGTTTATATTTAAGTGTAAAATTCTCATGGTAGCTGCTGGTTTCTATACATTTTTATATCAGAGACTTTAATGGCACACAGAACAGAAAAAAGACAAAGAAAATAGAATAGAACTTTAAAACTGGGTTCTAATCCTCCGTTTGCTCCTCTGTTGTCTAGCTACTTCCTTTCTATCTCCAAAAGAAGATAGGTGTTTCACAAGTGGTTTCTTATCTTTTGTGTGTTGATGCTTGTAACCCTAGTAGGATAGCTTCTAGTATACTGACACATTTCCACTTTTATTTGTAAGAGGTAAATATTCCAGTATGAACACCATTGAAAATTAACAAGAGAAAACCAACAAGAGAAAAAAAAAAGGAAAGAATGAAGTTTCAGAGTGCCAGCTGGTGAAGGGGAAAGATTTTTGCTCCACTAATACCCACTCCCACCCTATCAGGTCCCCATCAATAATGCTGCTTTATTATTTGGTTAGCCCACCAATAATGCTGCTTTACTTAGATACATACTGGGAAAAGGAAAAAAGTACACAAATATATGTACATGCACGTATATGTACTTGTGTCTATACATATAGAGAGATTTTTAAATCTTATTGCATGAAGCAATGCTCTGATAGCATAAGGCTTAGCCTGTTTGTAGCAGTGACCTGTCAGAAACGTAGCAGGTATCTCTGAGTGCACGGGCTAGCAGAGGCCTGAGGAGCTCAGGAGCACGATGGTCCTAGGAGCCCCAGGGCAGTCACATAAGTGCCTGTTTGCTGACACAGAGCTGTGTAAAAACTTAACAAAGCCACACATAAAAAATAGCTCAGGTGGAGTTGTCTAATGTATAAAACAACAAAAATGTGCAGCTCTTTTAGTGGGATGTAGTTACACTGGTCTCACTTCTTCAGAATTGGGTGTTAAGAACTATCTGATTGTTGTGCTGTCTTGTCCTGTAATTTATATGAATATCTCTCATTTGTTACTGCATATTTACTCCTTAGCCTGCATCAGAAATGATTGTAAACTATTAATTTTCTAAAAGAAAAAATATTTTCTGCCTTTCTTTTTACACTTACATAATTCCTTCCAATTTCTTCACATTGACTTGGTTTAAAGCAACAGGACTGAAACCAATGGACAGCAAAAATTATTTTCTGCATGCTGACAAGCACACAGTTTTCTAAGGAACATGGATGATCAGCCCTAGTTTTAGTGTCTGAACTATCATCAGCCTGTCCTAAATACTCAACATTGTTACTAGCTACAGTGTGACAAATTCCAATTCTACTTGTCACAGAAGATGGTTTCCAACAGACACTAGAATTTGCCTCTGTAGTGCATTTCAGCTGCTGTTCTGTAAATCAGTTTCACATCAGTAGCTAGCATCAGGAATAAGCCCAACTGGAACTGGAAAATAGAAGCTTTTAGTCACTGGTCTGTATAAGCAATGTTTTCACATAGTTCCCTCACTCTTTCCCATTGTCTCCATATATGTTTGACTACTGACAGTACTTAAATAAAACTCAAATGATGGCAAGGAGAAAATTATGTCAAAGACTGAGACAAACCAATAGGCTGTTCTCAGCAAAGGTGACAGTGGTAAGAGAAGGTTCTCCCTGTTTTTCTCACTATTACATTAACTTCCACCCCTTGTGGATCTTAGATACTCTATCAGCAGTCTTCAGAAGCTTCAAGCAAGATTGAGATGAATACATATTTGAGAGGTGACAAAGATGAGGCAATCATACTTGTACACACATGGGCACTTGCACAGGGGTCTCAAGGGCCCCAGAAGAAACTGTTCAGGACCAGTAAGGTCTGTTAATGCCCTCAGGATCCAAAGAGATAAAGTCTGAGGGAGCTTGGCTGGTCCCCCTTGCAGAAAAGATGGCTTCTGGGATACCTGATAGGTGTCTGTTACTACCTAGTTGGAGAAGCCAGAGAAGATGAAGTTCCAACTGGAACTGCACAAGTCCACTAAACAAGAGACAATGAGAAGTCTGAGACTTTCTGATAAACTCCAATGAGCTGTAAGGAAAGCATTTTACCATGATCAATCATATAAGGGAACTAGTTCTCAGACACACTGTAAGATGTACATCACTGGAGGTATTCATGACTCAGAACCCCAAGGTCTGGAGGCTCTGTATCCAATTAGACCTGCTATGAACAAAGAGTTAGGTTAGGTGATCTCTGGAGGTTCCTTGTAACTCATTACTTTGTGAATCCATGATTAGAAGCAGCATTATCTTCCTATTGGAGATGGCAAGAGAAAAAGCATTTTCAGCAATTTAATGGCTCCAGAATACAGAGTGAGCCTGCAGCTATGCACTGAATACAGAATTTGTACTTTGAGAGAGATGCAAAGATATCTGGTCATGTGTACTGCTAATTTTATCAGGGACTTATGTCACTTTTTCTCATAGAATATTATTGTATAGTAAGTTGGATTCATCTTAACCTGTTCAGCCTGAGGTTTATGATTTACATGTTTACAGGAGACAATAACTCTAGAGCCACATTGACCTTTTTATAGAAACATGAATGAAAACAACTGTCACATTTGTAAAATTCAGTTAAATTACTCATTACCAATTCAATTTTTTTTCTCAAAGAATGTCATAATTTTAAACTCTAATGTCAAACATATGCACTTTACCTATTCTAAAACAACAGCACAGATTTTCAAAAGCTGGCATTTCATGGAGGACAGCTTTGTTAGGAAGTGGAATAGCCTGCTTTTACCATTCCTATTAGGTAGCATTTAGATACACACAGAAACCTTTGAGTCAACAGAAGTCACAGACTTCTATACTCTGTTAATTCTATCTCTCTCTGTAAGTTCCTTTGAATTTGGTAGCTTTCTTTGAAATGGCATTAATTGCTGTCAGTTTCAGGTGTGCTCCCTGTGCAGTTTTGATGAGGTGATTTACATAAGGCTCATCTGCATAGAAACCTGACCTTGAGCTTAGGCATCAGCAGGCTCTGCCCTTAAAGAGCTAGCCAGGCCTCTGACCCAGATCAGGGAGAGAAGATTGTTTTCAACAATAACAGGAAAGATGCCCTGTGAAATTTGTCAGCTATTTTATTAGCTTTTGATCTCTTTTCAGCACTGAATAGCCATTGCTAAATATTTTCCACACTATGAGTAAGAGGAAAAAAAATCCATCATTTTGTCTGTGTGCCTTGTATGACTTTTTCTGGACTGTTCATTGTATGTGCTCATTGTTTGGTGTCTTGCTCATTTTTTAAGGCATTTCACAGCCCTCTATGTTTTCTGTTAGATGAAATCAATTACTATTATAATAATTTTTCTTTTCTCTGATTTTTCTCATACTGATCTTCTATATGGTAATTGGTGTGCTGCTTGCAAAACTATTGACCATACCATATAACCGTATTTAACCATACCAACCCTTACCATACTTAAATCCCCCCATCAAATGACATGTCATCTGCCCTCCATAAATTAAGGATATGAAAAGACTACACATGCATAAAACTTTTTAAAATCACAAGTACCCTGAAGGATAGATTTTTTGCTAGTACCTTTTGATCTCCCCACATCCTCCTTGATAATTATCTTCCATTTTAAAAATTTTTATCATCACATTTAGATTATGGTACCTTTGTAAGAGAAATAATTTCCAGTGACAATATTATTGAAAAAAGTATTGTCTTCGCCTTTTTAAATTTTTTTACCTCTTTTTCCTTTGTTAATGATATCAGCAATTTTAATGTGTTTAATGATACACGACAAAAGTTTGAAATATATATGTAGCACAGAGGAGACAGACAAGGGCAATATAGACACTTGTTTTGTTATTCTTTATGCAGTGCAGTTAGTTTGCATATAAAGATGTTTTTGAAATATAATCTTTTTCTTATGGACAGCTTCTGAAAATTCTGACATCAGCACAGCTGGATATCTGACAAGCAGGACGATTCAGAAAAATATAATCTTGGATATTGCAATGTGATTGAAAATATGTCTCATACCAATGGCAAATGAAGTATCTCTGTGTTTGAAGGAGAAGGAGGTGAGGGCTATAGTTGTCTGTGATTTGTCCCCAGTGAGGAAAATGACACAAGGTACTGCTAGAATGAGATGCCTTATCAAAACAAACTGTACTCAGAGAGTTAATTCCATTGAAATTGGGACATTTCCTAATATTAAATATTCCAGAATCTATCTGAAGATCAAAGCCAATAAATAGAGTTTCTGTGATCCCATCTGGTTGATTTACATTAGAGACTGAAGGACATATGGCAAAGCTGTTGTCCTGAATAAACACATAGGGGCAAATATTCATTGGATTTTCACATGCGTCATGTACAATAACTTATTGATTACACTGTGGGAAAGCAAACTACTAGCCCTTTTTTGTAGGTCATGGCAAAGCTGGTTAACTTTTAGAAAGCATTTTCATACTGTGTTTATTTTTTTCATGGAATGTAGCGGTGGTCGCCCCGTGTCGCACNTAAAAAACTTATAAATAAATGAAGCATTAAACAGAGAAAACCAAAAATCCACACTACAACAATGGAAACATTAAAGAAGGGATGCATCTTTCACACAAAATAGCTCAAATCTACTGTATAAAATTTGCAACAGTACTTCTGGCTATGCTGCTTTCTGACATGCCCTGTCTGACACACTAATTTCGGTTGTAAATTAGAATTTAGGGAGTTCCAGCTGCTACAACTCTTTAAAGGTTATCCCAAATAACTTGTGTTGCAATGCAGTTTCAGTGTTCATTGGCATATATGACTATTCATGATGGCTAAAGTTACTTTTGGTGAACTCAGCGACAGCATTCCCAGTGACTTTTACAGGGATAAGATCTGGTTCATTGCTTTTCAATGCTCTTGTCTCTACTACAGCAATAAATATTTTTAAAGGGCATGTCTCTATGAGGGGTTGAAAACCAGTTTCAGTCAAAGCGTAAGCTAAGAGAGAAACTATTAAAACATTTCAGTTTCCAAAATTCACATCTTGACCAGTCTTCCCAAAGAGAAAGTAATTTGTTCATCACCTTGTCAAATGTTATACAATTTCAGTGTACTGCTTCTTTTAAGGAAAATTGTCATTGTAATGTTTTGACCTAAGCTTTTTGTACTGTAAAGAAAATATATTTATATGTGCATATATTTTTTACCTTCCTCCATTCTATTATTGGTGATTTGAGAGTAAATAGAAACACAAAGTGAAAATACAGGCTCAACTTAATTCTGAAGTATTTTTGTTTTATACATAAGTGAAAAATATTTTCTAATGGTTCTTTTTAGATCCCAAGCTAAAATCAAAACACTATCTTAATAACTAGCTAATGAAAGGTATATTTGCACTCCAAAGTTACATGTTCCTTTGTATTAAATCTTTAAAATGTTTGCATTCATCTTCTTTTCCAGCAGTAACTGTATATTATTGTTTGTTTTTTTATAATAATAAGAATTTTTCTGAGCATTCTGCATAGAGTATAAAAATAATAATCACTTCTTGGAAAAGATCCATTCTAAAGGTAGATTTCCAGTACTTAATCCTCTGCAATATTCCATAAAAACAGTTGAGTTTTAACTCAATTGTATAAAATATTATACCACAGAGGCTTGGTAATATGACAACACTGAAAACTCCATAAAACTAGGTAAATAAATACACACCAGGTTAATAAATAAATAGTGAGCCCATGAGGTGATGCTGAAGAGATGAAATGTTTTCTGTCCTTTGTTCTAATATTTTTGAAATCTTAGCCAGGCTTTAAAAGAGCTGATAATTATCATTAACATTGTTTCAGGTTAATCCAACAGGAAAGCTAAATTCAAGTTCAAAATTCCCATTTAAATAAAAGACAGTAGAGAAAAAGAATAATTAAAACAAAGGTGGAAATAAAGAGGTTGTAGTACCATTTTCTTTAGTCAGATATGTATGTAGAGGCAATGTTATTAATCTGCAAACAGTAGTTTATAAATAACATTAAAATTATAGATATTGTGCTGCAACATAGTTACAGTAATTATTTAATAGGCACAATCACCTTCTGGATAGGCATAAATGTGTCTGATATTTTAAGGAACTTCTGTGCAAAAATACAGATAGTCTGACCCTTTGCATACTAATTATTGATTGAGGTAAAATACTTTTTAAAATTTTTGCTGAAAAAACTAAATTTGGAGGGTTTTAACTCAAAATGCTAAATTGCAATAGCAATTATTTATAAAAAATGTAAGCTTGCAGTAATTTTGCAGATGATACCGAGTTCAGTTGGAGTGTTTATCTGCTGGAGGGCAGGAAGGATTTTTGGAGAGATGCGGGCAGACTAGTTTGATGGGCTGAGGCAAATGGGATGAGGTACAACANTTGTGTAAAGTGAGGCTGGGGGGAGACCTCATCACTGCCTACAAATCCCTTAAAGGAGGCTGTAGTTAGGTGGGTTGGTCTCTTCTCCCATGTAGCAAGTGATAGGAGAAAGGAAACCCAATATATAAGGTATGTACTAGGAAAAAAATCTTCACTGAAAAGGTGATCAGACATTGAAACAGGCTACTCAGGGAAGCAGTAGAATCACCATCCCTGGAAGTGTTTAAAAGGCTGTTGGGGACATGGTTTTGTGGTGAACACAGCAGTGTTAATGTTTGGACTCTGTGATCTTAGGGGTTTTTCCAATCTCAACATTTTTTTGGTTCTATGACTCTACATATACTGTGACAACCCTGCAATTTAGATTACAGATTCCTTTGGTTATGTGTTGAGCCTTTCCTTTCTGTAACATCATGTCCGTTTTGCACCGCAGATGGAATAGTAAGTATTAGACATCCATGTTCAAGATGGTACAGTGCAGTGCAATGTAGTGCAACATAGGAAGTAATATTTGACATGAATTTGAAGTCTTAGAATAATTGAAAACCTGAAACCTGGGCTTAAATGGATTCAAGTGTCCACAAGAAGTGTGCAAAACACATAGGAGAAGTACAACTTAGAGGTCCATGTTGCAATTCAAGCTGCAGGATGCAAAGGATTTCACGGCCTTTCTACATAACTGGAAGTGTTGATGGATATCTGAAATATACAATGTGGCAAATAATGTCTGGTATAAAAACAGTACAATGACTTCTTTAAAGATAAGTCTACAAATTTAGAGTAAAGTGCAAGGTTTGAATTCCTTGACTGCAACTGAGTAATAAAGCACAACAAGTATGAATGGCATGGGCAGTTATCAGTGTTTATTTAATGGATACAGGACAAGAGCTGATGTTTTTCTGAACCATAACTCACTTGGCTGCAGTTCTGATTGTCAGTCTCTATTGTTTTGGTTCTTTACCAAATGGTATCTGATATTCCAAAGCTCTTGCAGTCATATTGTTTATTTTTCTGACCCTCTGTCAGAACTTGCATGAACCAGAGAAAATGACTCTGTCCAACCATCTCATCACACTGAATGTCGGTATAAATCCATCAGCTAGCTGGAAAATCTACTCTGATGGGCTATATAGCCTTCAATGAACTAATATACTAAAAAGAACCATGGCAAATCAGAAATCACCATCAAATAGTTTTTCCTTTGCAGAGACCATCCTTTCTAGCATACCTACTAGGGCAAGCAGAGCATAAGCAAGGAAAGTCAAAGCAGGAGGTGGGGTATGTCTGCAAAAGTGACTGGAGGATTAGGTATAGTTTTCAACGTGTGCCTGGAATAAGAAAGACCATTAATCACAGCTATGTTTTTCATGTGTATCTATTCCCCAATGAAAGCAGGAATACAGATCTGATAGTGATCTTGCATTAAATTATTACTTAGTTATACTGACACTTCACACATTTATTTGCATGATTTTTAGATGTATAGGGTGATCCTCTCTCCATTTTCCCCTTCAGTTTTTCCCTTTGACAAATGAAATATTATTTGCCTTCAGAGAACTGACATGTGCTGCTAAGAGGCATGGTAAACTTTGTTTCTTTTTTTACAACTGGCTTTACATAGATACTCTACCATGTACATTAACACCTGTTTTTCTTTCCCATAGTGTATCCATCATTATCACCTAGTTTTTCATATGTAAAATAGTATTCAGTTTTTCATATCTGAGTAATATTTGGAAAGATTTGGAATATTTAATTATATTTTCTTAGGAAAATATAATTTAAAAAAAAAAAAAAGCAAACACCAAAACAAACAAAGCAACAACAAAAAAATCCCTGACCACAACTAAAAATCCCCACTTATCTTTCATCAAACATTTGTTATTGTCTAAGACAGAGTAAATACTCACTTTGCATCTCTTATTAGAAGCACCAAAAGACTCTTCAAAGCATGTTGCTGTTGTCTTGTCCTCAATATGCACTTTACAACTGATTAAAGCATCACTGATCTTCTTTATTGCTGTTCCAGTCATCCTGATGCTTAATCACACATGTCAAACATATGCCAGACAATGTTGGATGTCATGAAAGTCAACATTCGTATCTTCTGTACTTCCTCAAATACTTCATCTAATGTATTCTCTCCATCTGTTGTAGAAAAGCAAATATAATGATAAGGCAGTGATGCTGAAGTTATCTTATAAATCTAGTCTATTACTGTCAAAGATTCAAACTTTTAAAAAACTGTGAGTTGGTAGGGATCAACTAGATCTCCTGAACAATGCTGAAAATCTCAGGCAGGATTCCAGCATTTTGCTGTTGACCACAGAAGGAGACTAAATTTCCCATTGTGCCTTTAACCTCGTGTTCAGCTAGCCTGCTGCAGAGCCTTCCAACGGTTGCCATTTTTGAGAATTTTCCCTTCTTACTCATAATTTGCTTGTATTCAAAAACCAGATCTTAAATTATGAACAGTCAGACACATATAATGCTATTTTGCAACCTCTTTTTTTTCTTTCCTCATACACAATATCTCTCTCATCAGCAGGTCCCAACCTTACTGTGCCAGCCGTCTGTATATCTAATACTATGGACGACCTCAGTTAGAAATTCTAGTCCTTAGAGGAACACAGAATAACGTATATGCAATGATAAGGGAATGGAAGATATTCAGTGTTAGCTGTCAAGGAGGATTTCCACCATCAGCATTAACCATATAATATAGTGGCAGTGGAGGGCAATGAATGTGGAGAGAAGTGAGAGCAATCAGCAAGCTTTCATTCAGTGAGATGGAAGAGCTTGTCAAAGACACAAACAACTAATCAGTTGCCAGCACTGATTGATGTCCCAGCCTGCATTCAAATCTATCATTGTGACCAAGTAGTGCCTATCGTTTACCCAGTGGATGGATAAACTAGAAGTAATATATGGTGTCTAAGCAAATAGATCATTAATGCCTCTTAATATGTGGGGGGCTAAAGTTTAAATCTTTTTCTAAACAGCAATCTTTCCCTTCTGGGAGGAAAAAAAACCACTAAAAAAATATCTAGTGTGGTTGACTAGGCAACGCATTTGGGGGGTTTTTTACAAGTTACAAATACATTGCATTGGATTTTCTTTCAGTTTATGACCCATAATTGTCACTGAGTATTAAATCTATGAGCAAATTTATTAACATCCTAATTAAAATGGCTAAGGAAGATAAGATATTATATGGAGGCAGAGAAAGAGGGCTGTCTTACGCTTAGGCTTTCTTATTTCCCTAAATGTCCCAAGCTCAGCCCTACTAAACTATTGCCCTTGACTTTATATTCTTTTTTCCGGCTATACCGTGAAAATTTTAAATGTAGACATACAGTTAATTGGATTTTATTATTGCTTGACTTCTCCTTAATTGAAGGGCATGGCATCGAATGATTTCTCAATGGTTTGTAAATTCTGCATTTTACACCAATCAGCATCAAAGTCAACAGATTTTGGTAGACACCCTTGAAAAATGTTAACTCAGGTCATCATTACTGGAAAAAATTAAGTCTGCATCAATATAAATTATGACTGTCTTAGGACTGGACAGGAGGAAAGTAATCTGCAGTTCTCTAAACTGAAGCTTAGTTTTATGTTCTGCCAGTCATCAATAGGGAAAAATGTAGGTGTCAAGAAAGAGCATCTCAATTTGCTGCATACATTGTAATGAAACAAAATTTTAATCTCTGAAGCAGAAATAGCTAGGAGTGTGATTTCTATATTTTTGCAGAGTATTAAGAGACCCTGTCTTGTTTTGAACATTGTTGTTAGCCTCTCATTAGTGGGCTACTGTTAATATATAATTAATTATTTCATTCATGATTTGTATCTTAAGCTATAAATTATTAATATCAGGCAACTAAAGTAACCGTAAGTATTTATGTATTTCATTATGTTTAATATACTTCACTTTTAAGACCGTAAAAGAGTTTAAAAGTACTATTAAAGTATTTGCCTAAAGCACAAGTCTACTGAATTTGTTACTGAGTAGTATGTTTAAAAACCTTAAGGCCAAGAAAGAGAATATTTTTCTCCTTTAATTTCCAGAAATATTTTCTGAATACAAAAAGGCTTTCTGTGCAATTTCCAGATGTACAATTTCCAGTTTAGTTCTCTCAACTTAAACCTGACTACCTAAGGGTGTATGGCAAACCTGCAAACTGTTCAGCCATGTAGATATTCTCAAAGTCATTCTTTGTCAATTGGAAACTTGACTTACAAGAGAGACATGACCTGAAACACCTGTCAAGTAATCCTGAGACTCTAAATTTGTTGGCAATCACTGACAAAGCTCATTTTAAAATCAGTAAAAATTAAACATTGAAAAAATACTCACTCCAGTGTTGATATTAGTTAGATGCACAGATGGGAACATTCTGTTCTTTCAGAATGGTTACCTTTTTCTCAGTAATCCATTCAGCTGGAAACTATAATATCATTGTACATTACTGTGATAGCTTTTCAAATGTATAGGCAGTAGAAATGCTTTATAAAAGTATTTGTAAGAGGTAGAATGTAGTGGTTCACATGCTTGATTTAAGAAATGTTGTTTAACCACAATGGTTTAAAAACACCTACTTTAAAACACATTCACTAGCTCTTTGCTTTGAAAACTGAAATACATATTATTTGAAAAGTATTAATTTATGTATTTGTTCAATACAGCAAGAAATAACCTACTTTCTTTTAGAGGAATATTTTTCTATCATAAAGTGTCCGTTCTATTAAAATTATCAACATCAAAACTTCCTTTAATTTTTCCTACAACTGTTAGATAAACCTGAAAAAATACTTGATTAATAAGTAAAATATGCTATAATGAAAATACTATAAACTTGTCTCTACTTTTTAATACAAAAATTTGGTTTTCAAACATTTCTTTGATAGTCTCTATGAGGCCCATAAAAACTACATAATCAACTCAAATTCAATGAAATAGGCCCAAGAGGACAGAAATACTATTTTATACTGGGAAATTTTACTGAGCACATAATACTTGTAAATGCTGTTTATTGCCCCAGCCCCTGTTTTCCAACGGCTGCTAATGTTGTTTTAAAATCTTGTGCCTAAATACCAAACTACAGATTCAGTTACAGGGAACAGCTCAGAGATGTAACAGGTCTTTTTCCTCTGTTTCTGAGCATGTTTATTCTGTCAGAAGCTTGATCAATTCTTTGCATTTTTGGTGCAGAACAAATACTTCTGGCAGGGATATTTAAATAAATTGTATTCATATAGACCTTCTGATTCTCTGGCCTCTACTAGGCGTTATGGTCTCAGAGTGCATTGGTGCATATTGCAGTTTTTTTGATCCCAAAACTTTTAGGACAGAATCACACAACATTTGAATCCTGCAATTTTCCAGAAATTAACGCATCTCAAAATATATATTTTGCTTTGGTTTGTTTTGATTTTTAACTTGGAAAAGCAGATGTTCAAAAAATCAGATGGTTAAAAAAATTCTTTGTATTCAGGTATCGGTGGGAGTCCTGGCTAAAAATAGAAAATGGCTGAGTGGGATTTAAATGATGCCTAGCCATATCTGTATTTTAGGCAGTCAAATAAATTAGCCACTCCTGAAAAAAATATGATCCATATAATAAGGAAATTAGAAGTTCAGTTTAAATTTTCACTATACAACCATGAGTATCTAATATCTCTCTATATATGAATGGAATCTGTGACGCACCAGAAGAAAGACTGATTTGTATAGAGATAACTGTTCTTCATTCAGGAGAACTTTTGGAAGTCCTAAAGATCTGAAGAGACAAAAGTTGCCTGAAGGCCCTGACTGAGAAATTATGATGCAGTCATTGTTAAGGAAGGTGGTCACAGTTCAGGTGATTTTCAAATTATAGATATCTGAGATTAAAAAAAAAAAAGATCACATTGTTCAGCTCCCAGCATGCTGGTCACTGTGGCACAGAAATATTGTCAAAATCTCACGTATGTACTTCTGAAGAGTAAGTCACTGTTTGCATAGCTGAATGCATTTTATTATATCACCAGCTCCACTGAGTTTAGTGCAATTTATAACAGAAAATATCACACACACAAACAAAAAAATGACCTAACATATTGCCAGCAGTGTATTTTTATTATTACTGTGGGATTTTTTGCAGCCATTTCCTGAATTCCAAAGCTCTGAATTCTGGTAAAATGTAGGCAAAGTTTAACAGAAACAGAAGTTTATGGAATTTAAGATGAATTTTTTCTGCAACAGTGCCCTTTGCGTAGATAGGACAAATTTTTGAGTACCTGTAAACTTCTTTATTTTTTTCTTAATTTTATTTTTAAAATATTTTTCTNCAACACTCTAGAATATTACTTTTAAATCTGGTTTGCTTTTTTTTTTCCTTTATAGGAAATAAAATATAGCCTTTATAGGAATAATCATCATTCCAATTACGAGATTAGGGAACTGCCATTCAAACCTATGCTAGTGAGTCATGGGACTAGTAAGAAATGTCAGGATAAATCTTTCATTGCACTGGGAGAACTAACAGTATGACTTAAGCTTAGTTTTTGCAAGAATGAAGTTGGTTCAGAAGTTATGGAGGGTCTTATTACTTTGAATAGAAATTGACCAAATTTTATTTACATGATATCTGAATTATATAATGTGAGTTAACTCAGTGTT
>VXBB01013966.1:8538-21546 GCA_013399915.1 Illadopsis cleaveri | reverse complement strand
GGTTTTGTCCATCTCCATGCGGCGCAGGCGGTGCTCCCAAGGACAGAATTCCCCCCCTGAACCCCCAACCCAAACCCACCCCGGGTTTTGTCCATCTCCATGCGGCGCAGGCGGTGCTCCCACGTGCCCAGCTCGCTGTCCACCTCCTCGTCGCTGTCGTAGCCGTGCTGGTGCTGCTGCAGCGCCCGCTCCCACAGCAGCTGCATCTCCTGCATGGCCCGCTTGTGCTTCATGATCATGTCGTACATCTGCTGCATCTGGGGGCGAGGGACAGGGGATTGGGAACGGGGGAAAACGGGATTTGTCCAGGGAAAATGGGATTTGTCCCAGAAATCCCAGTGCAGCACAGCTTGTCTCATAAAGAATGGCTCTGAACCCTAAAGAATCCCCAAAAGTTGTGGTTGATCCCAGAGTCAGGAGATCTGTGCTTGTGCTTCATGATCATGTCGTACATCTGCTGCATCTGGGGATGCAGGAAAACGGGGTTTGTCCCGGGGAAAATGGCATTGGGAAAAATGGGATTGGGAAAAATGGGCTTTGTCCCAGGAAAAATGGACTTTGTCCAGGGAAAAATGGGATTGGGAATGGGGAAAAACGGAATTTGTAAAAATGGAATTAGGAAAAAGGGGATTCAGCCCGGGAAAAATGGGATTTGTCCTGGGGAAAACAGGATTGGGAATGGGGAGAAATGGAATTTGGCCCAGAAAAAAAGGATTTGGAAAAATGGGGCTCAGCCTGGGAAAAATGGGATTTCAGGGCTGGAAAGGTCCTTTGGGATTTGGGATTTTAGGGCTGGAAAGGTCCTTTGGGATTTGGGATTTCAGGGCTGGAAGACTCCTTACTCCCCAAAGCCTCTGCTGACCCCACACTGTTCCCAGGGAATCCCAGTGCTGGAAAATCTTTGTTTTTCCCCCACGAGGGAATTTGGGAAGGATTTTTTTGGGGAGTCACCTCCTGCTGCTCCTTCAGCTGCTTCTTCTGTGCCTCGGAGAGCTCCGTGACTCCCACCAGCCCCACGGGTTTGCCCTTCTCGTATCCCAGACCCTTCAGGTCCTGAACTGCAGGGGAAAAACAGGGAAAAAGCCTTTGGAAAAATCTGGGACATGGGAAAAAAAACCCCAAATTCCAGCTCAGGAAGACGTTTCAGGATGGTCCCATTCCTCATTCCCTTATCCCAGCCTGGCCATGGGTAATTCCAGGGAGGGGGTGTTAAAATTCCCAGGGAATTTTTAGGGGTTTTTGCATTTTAGGATTCAAATCTGGAGGGGTTTGGGAATCACAGGAGTGGGACAAGCAGCTCCTTCCTTGCCAGCTCTGAGAATTCCCAGATTGTGCCAAAATGTGCCCCAAAAATCCTTTTTTTCCATAGGAATTTCCCCCTCAGGTGAAGCCCAACCATCCCCAAAAACTGAGAATTAATCTGGATTTTGTGTGGAGACTCCCATGGCTCAAAAAATCCTTTTTTTTTTTTTTTTTTTCCCTTCGGAANNTCTTGATTTTTGGTGGAGACTCCCATGGGCCAAAAAATCCTTTTTTTTTTTTTTTTCCCTTAGGAATTCTCTCCTCAGGTGAAGCCAAAACAGCCCCAAAAAAGTGGGAATTAATCCTGATCCCGGATTTTGTGTGGAGACAGTCAGGGTTTATAAAATTCCCTGGGAATTGCCTGGAAAAAAAGCCCCAAAAATCAGGAATGTGCTGTACTGAGGGCAGGGATCTCTCTCTGTTGTTCTGCTCCATCCTCAGCCCCCTCTGCACCCCAAACCTGAGCCCCTCAACTCTCACCACCCTAAAACCTCAACTGCAGAGTCCCCATGACTTCCCCTGGGATTTCCCTGTGAATTCCCTGGAAAACAACCCCAAAAATCAGAAATTTCCTGTGCTGAGGGCAGGGATCTCCCTTTTGTTCCACCTCAGCCCCTCAATTCTCAGTAAAATCACAACGACAACTCAGAATTCCCTGTGAGTTCCCTGGCAAAACAACCCCCAACCTCAGGAATTTCCTGGAGCTGCAGGACCCAAATCCTGCTCCCACTCACCTGAGAGGGGAGAGGGAGAATCCAGCTGCTGCACCAGCTGCGGGAGGGGCAACTCCACCTTCTCCTCCTCCGGCCCCCACCGGCTCTTCCTCTTCTTCTTGGTGCTGCCCGGAGCAGGGCTGGGGCCGGGGCCGGGATTTGGGGTCGTGGCAGCATTTGGGATCGCAGCTGGACTTGGGGTCAGGGCGGGATTTGGGNGGAAAAGGAGGATTCCCGGGAAAAGGGGAGCCCCCGGGGGCAGCCCGGGCCCTGCGGAACTCCTCCAGCTTCTGGCGGTAGTAGCGGTGCCCTTTGCTGTGGGGCTCGTACAGGAACCTGCAACAAACGGGATCGTCAGCCCGGCATTCCCGCCTGGAACGGCAGCAGCACTCCCAGAACACTGCCAGCCCTTCAGCTCCACTCAGAGAAGGGATCCAGCCATGGAATTCCCGCCTGGAACGGCAGCAGCACTCCCAGAGCACTGCCAGCCCTTCAGCTCCACTCAGAGCAGGGGTCCAGCCATGGAATTCCCGCCTGGAACGGCAGCAGCACTCCCAGAGCACTGCCAGCCCTTCAGCTCCACTCAGAGCAGGGGTCCAGCCATGGAATTCCTGCCTGGAACGGCAGCAGCATCCCCAGAGCATTCCCGGCTCTCCAGCTCCACTCAGACAAGGGATCCAACACTGGATTTCCTTCCTGGAATGCTCAAAGCATTCCCAGCTTTCCAGTCCTACTCAGAGCTGGGATCCAGCCACGGATTTCCTGCCTGGAATGCCCAGAACATTCCCAGAGCTGGGGTCCAGCTGTGGAATTCCTGCCTGGAATGGCAGCAGCATTTCCAGGGAATTCCCAGAGCATTCCCAGCTCTCCAGTCAGTCTCAGAGCTGGGATCCAGCAGTTCCTTCAGAAATTTTCCTTCCTGAAATGCCCAAAACGTTCCCAGACATTTCCCAGCTCCCCAGAGCAGGGATCCAGCACTGGAATTTTCCTGCCTGGAATGCTCAGAACATTCCCAGAGCATTCCCAGCTCTCCAGTCAGTCTCAGAGCTGGGATCCAGCAGTTCCCTCAGAATTTTTCCTTCCTGAAACGCCCAAAACATTCCCAGACATTTCCCAGCTCCCCAGAGCAGGGATCCAGCACCGTAATTTTCCTGCCTGGAATGCCCAGAGCATTCCTGGCTCCATTCAGAGCTGAGGTCCAGCTGTGGATCTCCTGCCTGGAATGCCCAGAGCATTCCCAGAGCACCCCCAGCTCTTCAGGGCTGGGATCCAGCACTGGAATTTTCCTCCCTGGAATGCTCAGAGCATTCCCAGCTCTCCAGCTCCACTCAGAGAAGGGATCCAGCACTGGAATTTTCCTTCCTGGAATGCCCACAGCACTCCCAGAGCTGGGATCCAGCAGAGTTTCCTCAGGAATTTTCCCTCCTGCAGCTCCCAGAGCATTCCAAGCTCTGCAGGGATTTTTCCTTCCTGCAATTCCCAGAGCATTCCCAGCTCTCAGGGATGGGATCCAACACAGTTTCCTCAGCAATTTTCCCTTCTGCAATTCCCAGAGCATTCCCAGCTCTCCAGAACCATCCCGTGTATCCCTGCAGCCAGTGCAGCTTCCCTGGGATCAGGGAACACAACTCCATAAAGGAAAACAAGGAAAACNGCCCACAGCACTCCCAGAGCTGGGATCCAGCAGAGTTTCCTCAGGAATTTTCCCTCCTGCAGCTCCCAGAGCATTCCAAGCTCTGCAGGGATTTTTCCTTCCTGCAATTCCCAGAGCGTTCCCAGCTCTCAGGGATGGGATCCAACACAGTTTCCTCAGGAATTTTCCCTTCTGCAATTCCCAGAGCATTCCCAGCTCTCCAGAACCATCCCGTGTATCCCTGCAGCCAGTGCAGCTTCCCTGGGATCAGGGAACACAATTCCATAAAGGAAAACAAGGAAAACTCAGGAATGTGCTGTACTGAGGGCAGGGATGGTGCTGTGCAAGGCAAAGCTCCCACCTCAGCACCCCAAACGTGAGCACCTCAATTCTCACCGNGGAAAACAAGGAAAACTCAGGAATGTGCTGTACTGAGGGCAGGGATGGTGCTGTGCAAGGCAAAGCTCCCACCTCAGCCCCCTCTGCACCCCAAACCTGAGCCCCTCAATTCTTACCACTCCAAAACCCCAACCTCAGAATTCCCAGAATTTTCCTGGGAACTCCCTGTGAACACCCTGGAAACTCCCAGAGCATTGCCTGGAAAACAAGCCCCAAAAATCAGGAATGTGCTGTACCTGAAGGCAGGGTTCTCCCTGTTGTTCTGCAGGGCAAAGCTCCCACCTCAGCCCCCTCTGCACCCCAAACCTGAGCCCCTCGAATCTCACCGCTCCAAAACATCAACCTCAGAATTCCCACCACTTTCCCTGGGAACTCCCTGTAAAACAGCCCCAAAATTCAGGAATTTCCTGTACTGAAAGCAGGGATCTTTCCGTTGTTGTGCAGGACATTCACTTCCATACCAGCCCCCCAAACCTGAGCCCCTCGAATCTCACCGCTCCAAAACATCAACCTCAGAATTCCCACCACTTTCCCTGGGAACTCCCTGTAAAACAGCCCCAAAATTCAGGAATTTCCTGTACTGAAAGCAGGGATCTCTCTGTTGTTGTGCAGGACATTCACTTCCATACCAGCCCCCCAAACCTGAGCCCCTCAAATCTCACCGCTCCAAAACACCAACCTCAGAATTCCCACCATTTTCCCTGGGAACTCCCTGTGAATCCCCACGATTTTCCCTGAGAATTCCCTCTNACAGTTAAATAGATGAAAAACAGCAGTTTTAGACCCGAGTTTGGGAGCAGGGATGGGGCTTAACCCAGTCTAAGGACCCCAGTGAGGCCTAAAGTCGGGTTTAAAGGGGAGAATTGGCACAAAGAAACAGCTCAAAACACAAAAACTTCAGTTTAAACCCAACTCTGGGGAGCAGGGATGGGAGAGATGAGAGATAAAGCAGCTTTGAGCTCCCAAATCCCAGTTTTCCCATAGGATTCAAACACTCAGGATAATCCATATTTCAAGGTTTTGGATATTTCCTAGTGCCAAGCATTTTTCCATAGGATTAAACCACCTGGAATTCCAAATTTTGGATTTTTTTCCCCTTTCTCAGACACTTTTCCATACAAATAAACCACCTGGAATTATCCTTAATTACAAATTTTGGATTTTTTCCCTGTGCCAGACACTTTTCCATAGGATTAAATCACTGGAATTATCCCTAATTAAAAATTCTGGATTTTTATCATGTGCTGGACACTTTTCCATAAAATTAAACAACCCGGAATTACAAATTTTGGATTTTTTCCTCTGTATCAGGCACTTTTCCATAGGATTAAACCACCCAGGTTTATCCATATTTCAAGATTTTGCCCCTGAATTACCCAGGAACAACAGGAAATCCTCTAGAAAACCCCAAATCTCACCTGGAAATTTGGCTGCTCCAATCAAAACCAACAAAAATCAGAAAAAAAAATTCCCCTTTTCCCAAATTTTCAATGCTGGAGAATTATTTTGGAATATTTTTGACAACTACGAGGAAAACCTCATTTAAGATCCCAGGAATATTTTGCTTGAGAATTCATATTTTTTAGCACAAGGATTTGATTCTGCTTCCAGTTGGGAATTTCCTTTCCAGGCAGTCAAATTTTCACCCCAGTTCCAAAAAAGTCCCCCAAAAATCCCAAATTTCTCCTCATGCTGTTCCTATTCCCCAGGTTTTAGTGGGAATTACCTTTTTGGGAAGAGGCTGCCTGGGAATTTTGATTTTCTTTCCTTATTTCTGCCACTTTCTTCCTGTAGTAAAGGAATTCCCTGCTGTTCTTATCATGTAAAAACCTGGAAAAGAGAGGGGAAAAAAAAGAGGAATAATTATCCAAACTCCTACATGGAAAAATGAAGGAATTACCCAGAATCCACTCAAAATATGGAATTAGATTTTGGAGTTTTAATCCAAGGATTTGCATCCAAATTTTTGTTGCTTGAAGGGAAATTAAGGAGGAATCCTCTGCCCACCAGTGCTGGGATTAAAAAACTTTTCCACCCCTTAAATCCAAACTTTTTCACCCCTCAAAGGGAAGAACAAAGAATGAATCTAAACCTTTTCCCCCCTGAAATTCCAAATTTTCCCCTCACAGGGAAGAACAGTGAACCCGAACTTTTCTCCTACTCAAATTCAAACTTTTCGTCCTCAGAGGGAAAAACAAACAATGAATCCAAACTTTTCTACCCTTAAATCCAAACTTTTCCCACTCACAGGGAAAAATAAACAATGAATCCAAACCTTTTCCCCTCTCAGGGAAGAACAAGAACCCCAAACTTTTCTCCCCTCAAATCCAAACTTTCCCCCTCAAAGGGAAAAATAAACAACAAATCCAAACTCTTCCCCCCCTCAAATTCCAACTTCTCCCCCTCAGGGAAGAACAAGGAACCCAAACTTTTTCCCCTCACATGGAAGAGCCATGAATCCAAACTTTTCTCCCCCTCAAATCCAAACTTCTCCCCCTCTCTAGGAAGAACAAGGAACCCAAACTTTTCCATCCACTCAAATCCAAACTTTTCCACCCTTAAAATCCAAACCTTTCCCCCTTCAGGGAAGAACAAACAACGAACTCAAACTTTTTTCTCCCTCAAATCCAAACCTTTCCCCCCTCAGGGAAGAACAAGGAACCCAAACTTTTCCCCCCTCAAATTCCAAACTCTCCCTCTCAAGGAAGCCCAAGGAAACTTTTCCTCCACTCAAACCCAAACTTCCCCCCCTCACAGGCCACAAGCCCCAGGCCCATCCCCACCTCTCCCTGGCACAGAAACACCGTTTCCTGGAGGAAAGCCCCAGCCCCACACTCACGAAAAAGCAGGATTATCCTTGTAGTCCTCCATGGCGACCTTCTCCAGCTCGGGGCCGCCCTCAGCCACGAACCTGGCCAGCTTTTCCACCACCTGCCTGGTCTCCGAGTCCTCTGGGGGCAAAACTTTAAGGAGCCTGTCAGTACTTTGGGGTTCAACATCCCCCCAAACGGGAAACAGGGAATTACTGCCGAAAATCACATGGGGATACGGGAAGAGAAAGGGTGAAACGGGGCAGGTAGTTGTAGAATGTGTTCAGAGCAGAATTCCTGGGTTTTCTGAGCTTTTCCCACTGGGGTTGCTAAAGGGGAAACCCAAAGTTTGGGCTGGGTGGAGATTAAAATGTGTCCCATTCCCATGTTTTCTGCTATCCCAACCTTTCCTTGGGCATTTGCAGGGATGGAGCAGCCATAGCTGCTCTGGGAATTCCAGCCCAGCCCCTCCCCATCCTCATAGCCAGGAATTCCTTCCCAAAATTCCACTTAAATCCACCTTCCTTCAGCTCTAAACCACTACCTGTGTCCTGGAATTCCATCCCTTGCCCCAAATCCCTCTGCAGGAGCCCCTTTAGGGACTGGAAGTGCTCTGAACTCCCCTTTTCCCACCTTCCCTTGGTCACTCCAGGGATCCAGGGGCAGCCAGATTCTCTAGGAATTCCAGCCCAGCCCCTCCCCACCCTCATAGCCAGGAATTCCTTCCCAATATCCCACCCAGATTCCCCAGTTTCAATCCACTCCCTGTGTCCTGCCCCTCCATCCCTCATCCCAAATCCCTCTCCAGCTCTCCTGGAGTCCCTGTAGGGACTGGAAGCAGCTCCAAGGCTTCCCTGGAGTTCCCCTTCTCCTACTTTCCTTGGACACTCCAGGGATTGGGAATCCATCACCTCATCCCAGTTTGGAAGTTTTAATTGCACCCAGTTCATCCCAGCTTTAATTGTGGCAGGGCTGCTCCTGATAGATCTATGCCCTCCAAATCCCAGCAGGGAAAGAGCAGGAATTTGGTTTTTAATCCAGATTCCAGCTGCCAAAACCATTCCCAGCTCACTCCCAGAACATTCCAGGCTGTGTGGCTGGAGCAGCAGCTTTTCCTGCTCCAAAAAAATCCCAGAACTCTGGAGTTTGGTTTCTGTGCCCAGGAATTCCCACAGGGATCACTGAGAGGGAATAAACCCAGAGATTCTGGGAATTTTGGGAAGCACAGGGCAGAACCACACATGCTGATGCAATGGGATCAGCCTCAAAAATCGTCCAATAAAGGCTTTTATCCTTAAATGAGGGATAACCCACCTCAGCTTTCTGTATTTTTCTCATTTTTCCCAGCACATTTCACGCTCAAATTCCAAATTCCTGGGATTATGCTGGTAACAAACTCCAGCAGAAAGGGTTCCATGGGATTTTGGGGATGGATAAATGAAGCCACAAAGCCCAGTGTGACTGGCTGAGCTCTTTTTATCCATTTAAACCCCACCCCGTGAAATTCCCATTCTGAGGCAAATCAGCCCCAAGGGGACGCCTGGCCTGGGTTATCCCAATCAAACCTGGGATAATTCCTGCCACAGTCTTGTTTTTCCAAGCATTCAGGACATACAGGTGTCATTTTTTTAGCTGGATTTTGAATTTTATCTTGGTAAATTCAATGCTAGACACGTTGTTTATTTTATTTATTCACAATCATGGATTTTCCCTGCACGTTCCCAAACTAACTCCTCCTTTTCCAGCATTTAAACCCCAAATAATGCCATTTTAAGGGCAAGAATTAGGATTTCCTGGAGAGGCCAGCACTTGGCACAACATTCCAAAGGTGCAAATCAGAGTTTTTAGGATTTGCCACCCACCAAATCCATTAAAGCAAAACATTTTCCTCCCTACTCGTTATTTTCCCAAATTTTTGGCTGGCCAAACACTGGGATAATTTGGAGAAGATAAATCATTCCAGGCTGAAGTCAACAATATTTAAATATTGAACTCAAGGAAGGTCAGGAATACCTAAAATATCAGAAACTTAATATTTAAAATATTGGGAATTTCATATCTAAAATGTCAGGAATTTCATCTCTCAGATTTCGGTTGGATTTAGAAGAGCCCATCAGCATTAACTGCTGGAATTTCCACTCCATAAAGGAGAAATCTGCCCCAAAACTGTGCTGGGAATACAAATTCATGGAAAACAGGGATAAAATAAACCAGCTTTCCAATGGGGCTGAGGGAATCCTGCCCCCACTGAACCCCTATCCCAGGAGGGAATCCTGGCCCTCTCTGATCCCTGTCCCAGGATAAACCTGCCCAACTTCACACTGGGCCTGAGGGAATCCTATCCCAAATAATCCCTGCCCCAGGATCTGAACCCCACCCCGCTCCTGACTGGGCCTGAGGGAATCCTGCCCCCACTGAACCCCTATCCCAGGAGGGAATCCTGGCCCTCTCTGATCCCTGTCCCAGGATAAACCTGCCCAACTTCACACTGGGCCTGAGGGAATCCTATCCCGAACTCATCCTTGTCCCAGGATAAAAAAAACACCCAGTTCTTCAGTGAGGACTGAGGGAATCCTGTCCCAAATTTATCCCTGTCCCAGGATCTGAACCCCACCCCACTCCTGACTGGGCCTGAGGGAATCCTGCCCCCACTGATCCCCTATCCCAAGAAGGAATCCTGGCCCTCTCTGATCCCTGTCCCAGGATAAACCTGCCCAACTTCACACTGGGCCTGAGGGAATCCTATCCCGAACTGATCCTTGTCCCAGGATAAAAAAAACACCCAGTTCTTCAGTGAGGACTGAGGGAATCCTGTCCCAAATTTATCCCTGTCCCAGGATCTGAACCCCACCCCACTCCTGACTGGGCCTGAGGGAACCCTGCCCCCACTGATCCCCTACCCCAGAATGGGCATTCCCAGCTCCAACCCCAGAGCAGGAGCTGCCACTGACCTTTGATTTCCAACCACTGCTCATAATCCTCCTCCTCCTCCTCGTCCGGGCCCTGGAAGACGCTGAGGCGGCTCAGGACGGGGCTGGGCTTGGGCTGGGAGAGGCTCCGGGCCTGGAGCATCCGGCTCAGGGCCTGCCCCGGCCGCTTCCCCAGCAGCGCCGGCTTCTTCCCGGGGTGTGGGGCTGGGCCATGCCCGGGGGCGTTGGGAGGATTTGGGGCACTTTCTGTGGAGAAGACAAAGGAAAATTATTGTTGGGGATTCTGGGATTCGGCTGGGAAAGGCTCCAGGCCTGCCCCAGTCACTTCTTCCTGGGGTTTGGAGCGGGGGCATTCCCAAGGGTTGTTGGGAGGATTTGAGACAGTTTCTGAGGGGAGAACGAAATTATTCCTGGGAACCCTGGGTTTGGGCTGGGGACATTCCCAGAGTTGTTGGGAGGATTTTGGGGCAGTTTCTGCGGAGAAAATGAAAGGAAATTATTCGTGGGAATCACAAGTTTGATGTGGGACAGGCTCAGGGCCTGCCCTGGCTGTTGCCCAGGGAGTGGAGCTGGGGCATTCCTGGAATTGTTGCGAGGATTTGGGGCAGTTTCTGAGGGGAGAAGGAAGGGGAAAGAGTTCCTAGGAATCCTGGGTTTGGGCTGGGGCATTCCTAGAATTGTTGTGAGGATTTGGGGCCTTTTCTGATGGGAGAATGAAAGGAACAGAGTTCCTGAGAATCCCAGATTTGGATTGGGAAAGAAAAGACCTACCAGCATTGGACTTTTCCCTCTGAAGCTTCAGGAATTGCTGCAGGAAGCTCCCATCATTCACAAACTTGTTGGACACAGAAGCCTCATTCTCGGAGCCATCATCACTAAGTGGGGACAGGAAAAGGAGGTGGAATTTGGGAGTTTCCCAGCCCTTCCCATGGGGGATTTGAGACAGTAAAACTCCTGGAACTGGTGATTTTCCTCACCTACCACCAAATTCCCAAAAGAACCCTGAATCTCCTTCCTCCTCCATTAAAGTTGGGATTTGTCTCCCTCTGCTCCACCAAAAATAGGATTTTCCTCCCCCCTGATCCACTAAAACTGGGATTTTCCTTCCCTGCTCTGTTGAAATTGGGATTTTTGCTCCCCAATCCACCAAAAACGGGATTTTCCTCCTTCTGCTCCACTAAAGCTGGGATTTTCCTTCCAAGGAATTTTCTTTCCTGCCTCAGGTTCCCTTCCCAATCTCCCCCATCTGCCGGCAGGCAGAATCCCGGAATTCCCGCGTACTCTCCGAGCAGCGGGAGCTGCGGGATGCTGAGGGAGTTCTGCCGCGCCTGCTGCTCCAGCCGGGCCTCGATCTCCCGTTTCTTCTGGGCGATCAGCTCCTCCTGCTGCAGGATGTTCACACTCGTCTTGGCCGACTTGGATTGGGACATTCCGAACCACCGGCTCGCCTTCCCTGAGGGAAAAGGGCGGGAATTAGCACAGGAATTGTCCGGAATGGAAGAGTGAATTCCCTGAGGGAAAGGGCGGGAATTAGCATGGGAACTGTCCGGAACTGAGGGGTGAATTCCCTGAGGGAAAAGGGCGGGAATTAGCATGGGAACTGTCCGGAATTGAGGGGTGAAATCCCTGAGGGAAAGGGGGGGAATTAGCACGGGAACTGTCCAGAACGGAGGGGTGAGTTCCCTGAGGGAAAGGGCGGGAATTAGCATGGGAACTGTCCGGAATGGAGGGGTGAATTCCCTGAGGGAAACGGGCGGGAATTAGCATGGGAACTGTCCGGAATGGAGGGGTGAATTCCCTGAGGGAAACGGGCGGGAATTAGCATGGGAACTGTCCGGAATGGAGGGGTGAATTCCCTGAGGGAAACGGGCGGGAATTAGCATGGGAACTGTCCGGAATGGAGGGGTGAATTCCCTGAGGGAAACGGGCGGGAATTAGCATGGGAACTGTCAGGAATGGAGGGGAGCATTCCCTGAGGGAAAAAGGCGGGATTTAAGGCAGATCATCCCAAATCAAGAGTATTAAGAGTATTCCCTGTGGGAAATAGGGGAGGAATTAACAGTGACTATCCCAAATCAAGGGGTGCATTCCCTGTGGGAAAAAGGCGGGAATTAACACGGATCACCCCCAATCGAGGAACGTATTCCCAGCGGAACAAGGCGGGGAATGAAGAAGGACCACCCCGAATCAAGGGTCACCCTTCCCGAAGGAAAAAGGCAGGACTTGGCAGGAATCATTCTGAATCAAGGGTTGCATTCGCTGTGGGAAAAGGGGGGGAATTAACGGGAAGACCAAGCTCGGCTTCCCTGTCGGAAAAGGGGGGAAATTAATGGGGAAACCATCCCAAACCAAGGCTCATATTTCCTACGAGAAAAGAAGGGAAATTAACACAGGGATCATCCTGAACCAAGGCTCACTCTCCCTGTGGGAAAACGGAAGGAATAAACTGTGGGATCATCCCAAATTCAGCTTCTCTATAGAAAAAAGGAGGAAAAAAAAATCAACAGTGGGGTCTCCACGAACCACCAGCTCAGCTTTCCTACGGGAAAAGAGAGGGAAAGAACAGTTGGGTTTCCTGTGGGAAAAGAAGAAAAATCAACAGTGGAGCCTTCCCGAACTACCAGCTCTGTTTCCTTCTGGAAAAAAATGGAGGAAAAATAATGGGGAGACCATCCTGGACCCCAGGCACGGTTTTCCTGTGGGAAAAGAGGGGGGTGGGGTGTGGAATTAAAAGAGCAGCTATCCCAAACCACCAGCCCGACTTCCCTGCGGGAAAACGAGCCGGGAACGAAGGCGGGGTCCATCCCGAACTCCCGGCTCGGTTCCGCTGCGGGAAAAAAGGAGGGAATTCAACCGGGGGAGCTCCCCCAGCCCCCGATTCTGCGGGCACACCCCCACCCCCGGGCGCACACCCCCCCCACCGGCTCCCGGAGCCCCGGGAGCGGTGGGGCCGAGCCGGGGGATGGCAGCGAGGAGGGAGGAGCGGAGCAGAGCTCCAGGAGGGCCGGGGCAGAGCCGGGACCGGCGGGGGCCGCCAGGGCCGGGCCGTACCTGGCGCATCCCTGTGGTNCCCAAGGTGAGGCTGTGCGTGCACTGCCTGCAGGCCGTGCTGCCCCGCAAGGCCCCGGCACGCATGGAGGCCCGCACGCACCTCCAGCTCGGCTCCGTCCTCTACCACCACACCCGCAACGGCGACCAGGCCCGCGGGCACCTGGAGAAGG
>VXBB01013964.1:350803-370411 GCA_013399915.1 Illadopsis cleaveri | reverse complement strand
AGAAAAGAAAAGGAGTCACACAATTAGTTTTTGCATGAGCCGCGAGCAGTCCCGGCAGTGGTGGCAGGGGCGGAGGTCCCACCGCTGCCCAGCGGAGCCCCGCGGAGCCGCCCGGGCCTCCTGCGCGGAGCGGCGGCTGCTGCTCGCAGCACCTCGGTCTGTTTCGGTGCCAGGCTGAGCTGGACGACCTCCCTCCACCGACGGGAGAGAGGGAATGAGGGCGGGTGCCCTCCGGAGCCGCGGGCAGGGCCGGGGGTGCGGTGAGGAGCCGGCTCGGGCACACAGACGAGGAGGCCCCCTTGGCCCGCCTGCTGCCGAGGGAAGCAGCGCTCCCCATCCCCCATTCTCCATCCCCAGCCCCGCGGGAGGTAGGCAGGCAGTGCCACGTCTTTGCCTCTGTGTTTCCTACTGGGCCAGCGCGCCTCGGGAAGGCTGCTCCAGCGCCAGCGGGAGGCCGAGCGCCTTCAGCGCCTGGTGCGAAGTGCGTGGTGCGCAGAGTGCAGGAAAAGCGGGACAGTTGAGCTGGAGAGCCGCTATATTTTAAGGGCTTATGTTAAAATGGATTCTTTGGCACAGGGATAGTCAACAAGTAGGTTTGGGCACTCTGGTGGGCAGGCTCCTGAGAGTGCTTCACCCGGAGTAGCTGTGTCTAAATGGATTTCTCCTTCTGGCTTTTCCTCATACTTGTGCCAAAATCAAAATTGTTTTCAGCAATTTTGATGTCTGCCTTTCCCAGTCTTGTTGCCATCATCTGTTTGATCACCACTTTTAACACTAGAGAGCACCTGCTCACCTGCTTTGTGCTTTTCCCTCATTCATACGTACCTTCACCTCCATGTGTGTACACGTCTACCTTGCATCCTTCCTTTGCAGACCCACAAACACACTTCTAGATCAAGCCTACCCACACTCCCAAACTAGAGAGTCTTACTCTCTTCTTAAAATACCCTCTCTGAACAATAAGACCTCTTTGTATCTTTTTAAAACTAGGTAGTTTCGTTTCTCAGAACAATCAATTATCCCCATTGTATGTTAAAGCATTTTGAGGTTGATGGAGCATTTCCAAAAGTAGACTGAAAAAAAGAACAGAAAACCTGTCATCACAGTCAGGAAAACTATTACATCTTCATGTACTTAGCAATACCATGATGTATTAAATAAATCTATTTTAAACTAATGCATGATTCATGAACATACAGGTAGATTATTGTAATTTTGAAAATTTTTCATTAATGAGCAGAGTCAAGGGCAATTAAAGTTTTTATTTTCATAAAATTTAAATTGGTATTTCCTTTAAGTCCATATTGAACTCCCAGTGTTCCTTGCATTTAATTAAGAAATAAGTTCAAATTTTCTTCTTTCTTTTTTTTTTTTTTTCTTTATTCTTTACTTTCAAACTTTACTCTGAGTTAGAATCTTTGAATTTGGGGGGGAAATATTCATCATAGTATTAGTCCCTATATATAAAAGTTAAACAAGAACCCCACAAAATATTGCCTTGAATATTGAAACGAGCAAAAAACCCCCTGTATTGCTATTTCTAATTCATTTTAAAAAATGCTATCTACACATCCTCATGTGGTCTCACTGCTTTTCTTGGCTTTGTAGCAATACTGGAGTAGACTGTCAGTTGAACCAAGTTTACAGCCTTTCCTTACGTCACGTAAAGGAAAGGCAGACTGACCATCTGGCCCTGAGCTTTTCAATCTAGAACAGTGCAGATTTTATGTTACTTTTTTCTCAGAAAGGCTGGTCACGATTTTATCAATGAGAAGTCTAAACATGCACACATTTCCTTTTCATATATATGACCCATTTCTGTCATAAGGGACACAGAATGAAAATTCACAAAAAAAGTTGTGCTTTCATTCCTTCTGATATCAAAATGACTTTAAGAGTGACATGAGCTGTTGACTTTGTTGTATGTTTGACTATGCTCAGCACAGGAGTGGGATCTTGTAGCTAAAATACTGTGTACAGGCTGAATCTTCACTCTAAGGAGGTTTGGAGAGATTATATTGTTTTGTTTGTAGCAAGACAACTGTGAAAAAAAATATCTTGACTGAGGTCTTCTAAAATATGTTAAAATAATGGCAGTACAAACTAATCAAGAGATTTTCTTCAGTTTTCAAAAACACATTTTATTTTTAAAGTCCAGGTTCCAGAAATTTAAAAGAACAAATCTCTTCATACTTATCAAGAGGCAATGAATTCTGCTTTATGCAGCCCAGCCTTATAGCATATGACCTTTTAATGTATCACTAAAAGGGAAATAGTGAAATGATCCTTTTTTCTTGGCTTAGATGTTCCCCAGTTGTGAATAGGCAAAGTCTTTGAAGGTTGTGCCTCCTCTTCACTTTTGAACAAGGACTTTTGAATTTTGTTGTGAGTTATGTGATGTCATCACCTTAAACACCAGAGGTACACAAAGTTTAAATTATATTTTGCATGCAAATATACCACCTGATTTTTTCATCTGGGATCCATTTGGAGGAGTCCATGTACATTGAAAGATAGGAAGTGATAAGGATGGGAGGAAAAAACCCCAAATAATTAACTAGCAATTTCCATTATGATATATTTTCTCAAATAATTCTGTCCTAGGACCAGAATGATTATAACGTTCTGGTCTTTGAGTTTTTTAAAGCTATTGGAGTTCAAAAAAAAGTAACCCAAAAGTTTCTCCCTTTCTCTCATGCCTTCCTTCCCTTGCATCGACTCATTTACCATCACTTAGTAGAGATTTTCAAGAAAGTGATGTTGTGCCAGATGCATCATGACTTGGCAATGGTGGACTTGCCTTTGTGACCTTCAAAGGGAATAATCTCACCGGAAGAGCTTTATGAGCTATTTCTTGTTGTTTGAACTCCAGTCAATAGTCAGACATGTAAAATATCCTTCACTACAGTTTGGTGAGATTTCCTTATAAACTAACAAATCCTAATTCTGCAAATATGCTGTTTTAAGAAATTGTTCAGCACTGTTCTTTTAAAAATGTATTAACACAGTTAATACATTATATGCATTTGCAAATCAATTAATTGCTTTTTAGTTTTGTTCTGTTTTGTTTCTAATACCTCTTGTGCTCCAGTTGAATTTATGAACCTTATCAGATTTATGAGCTCTATCCACTAAAAATATTTCCATGAACTTGATTAAAAATTATGTATAAAGGGAAGAAACATTAATTCTAATCTTTGTCAAAAGTATGGGCTATAAAGGAATTTTTTCCCCTGTAAATATGCTTGTTTTAAATATGCAACTGAAAGAAGAAACAGTACACTTAATATGCTGTGCTCTTTTTATTATTTACTCGTTCTGGTTTTACCTGATTAATGGAATGGTCTCTTTCGGCTCTCTTAAAATAAGAGATATAGTTTAAAGGTTACTTAAAATAATTGTTAGTCCACTAACATTTGAAACCAATCTGTGACTTTTACTTAGAACTAGTCTTTTACTAGTCTTTTTCTTCCTCCTTTTTCTACTTTAGTTGACCATGTACCAGATTTACTGTTTACCAGATTTACTTTTTAAAAATCACTGTTTAGTGTTTTGGTCAAAGGAACATGTAAGCCATGGTTGCTGCTTAGTTTTCAGATTCACAGTAACATTCATAGGAAAACTCAGTGAAGTTTTCTTTTTTGTTTAAAGAAGTAAATAATGTTTTTACCAATACTCAAGATCAGTCTTTCATATTAAGTACAAGATCAAGAGACTCCATACTTCCAGGTGCAGCACAAATGCACAGCTAAAGGAACAGCTCCTAACCTTCACAGCAAATAGGACACATATATACAAACACCAGTGAGGAGGTACTAATGCTAACAGACTTTTACAGATCTGTTGGTAAGTTCAGAAATGTAAATTATGTTTTTCAACTGAAGACTTTCAGTTAGGTCATAAAAACGATGACAGGCACAGAAGAAGCAAAATGTTAAGAGGTGAAAGGCTGTGGAAGCAATTGACTTTTCCAGCCAAGAGGCAGGACCATGTGCACAGCAGGACTAATACAGGTGACCACTGAGTGTACACACAATGTGAAACTTTACACAGAATGAGCCATGAGATGAAGCAAATTAGAGACTTCTCCCAAATCCACTGTTCCTGCATCTGGTGTAATTACTCTTGCTGACAGTTTGCTGTTCCCTCTGAAAGAAGCAAAAAGGCTTCTCATTTGCGTGGGTATAGATTCACTCTTTCTACCAAAGGAGGACAGGGTGCTAACTACTTTGCTCTAGGATGTCATCAAGTAAACATTGTCACTGTAATTAAACTCAGACCTGACTTCTCATCATTTAGCCTGGTAGGAGAAGAAAATTCAGTAAAGCACATGAACGCATCAGCTGTAAGGCTCTTCTCTTCATTGCTTTTACTAAAAAATGGATTAAGAATTTCTGCCTTCACAAAGCACTTGTTTTTCATTTTTTAATTACATTTTTCATATTCAGTTATTGATATTTATGGCAAAACTCACTAAAATTATTTATTTAGTGTACCTTGGAGCTGATCACTTGCTCACTTTCTTGGTTCTTTAAAACATACCTGGAGGGCAACAGGAAAGGAAATTCAGCTGAGGAACCAAAGGTTGGATTACACACCAAGAGAATCATAGAATTGTTGGGTTGAAAGGGATCTTAAAGATAATCTAGTTCCAAGCCCTCTGCCATAGTGAGGGACACCTTCCACTAAATCAGTCTGCTCATCTAACCTGGCCTGAACACTTACAGTGACAGGACATACTGAAGTTTGAGAAGGTAGATTGTTGCTTTTTCCCATGAAAATTCTATACTTTTAAACATTATGTATTTACTGAGTTCCACAATTAAAAATTCCTTTTCTATTGTTCAAGTTATTCCGTGTGATATACAAGGTCTAGATTTTGTCAGACTAATATAAAAAGTTTCTATCAAATAAGATATATATATAATAATAAATAGTTTCAAGCATTAATGCATTCCCTGTGTCATCCTGTATATATAGGAGCTGTATATAGAATGTAAAATTCACATAAAATTTTGTGATAAAGCTCAAAACCAATATACAAACAGCGCACACTTTACAAATCAGCAATGTGCACACTCTGGACCAGCAAGAGGGATTCCAGGTAAGCATATTGGGACAAAATCGGTCTTAGCTCACACCCCCTTAATTTCCATTGGACTAAATTTATTTCTTGTGGGAGTATGAAGGTAACTGTGATGATCACATCCAGCCTGGATGACCAAGCATCCAAGCCTGTAGGCTGCACTGTGGAGGGCACTTCTCCCACTGTGCAGACCCAAATGTTATGTAGGGATTAGGGCCATGGACACTGGTCTGATGGGCATACTGCCCATGGACACATGTAGGGGACCACAGGACTGCCATTTGAATCAGCTGGCTGAGGAAGCTGGTATGATGGCGGGTCACAAAAAAAATACTACAAGGGGTAAATTCCTGTGGTTAGGTCTGTCTGTAGAAGCTGCACCAGCAGCTTGGCCTTGATTTTAGGGAGTATTTTGGCATTGCTTCAAGAGGAGTTCTGGGCCTCAAAGACATTTTCAAAGTTGTTTCAAATAGTTGCTCTCTCAGAGAACAGCTATGTTGCAAATGGTATTTTACTGTAAAGGTTATTCTGGGAAATCCAGGGCTGAGAATTATTACTTTAGCACCAAGAAAATTGGTCAAAATGCTAATTAGAAACAGAATTATAAAAGACCTAGCTGAAAATAATATGATGGAGGCAGATCACCATGGCTTCTGTAAAAGAAATCTGTGCCTCTGTAAGATATTCACATTCTTTGTTCACATTAATTATTGGGTGTGATAACAAGAGAGCAAATACAAGAAGATTGGAAGGCATGATTTATTTGGACTTTCACAAAAGATGACAAAGTTCATCTTGTAAATCTCATGAAATAGCTAGGCTCAGTAAATAGATGTGGACTTTCTTATCAACAGGTCTATCCACTCATGAATTCTTGCTGTTCTCAGTGTGGCAAGAGCTAAGAAACTTAGGATAATTTTGAAAACCCACTTCACCTTTGTGATGGCACCTTAGCCAACAGAGCAAAGCATTCCACATAGAGGTGCAACACATTACACATTAATTTATATTGATTGTGCTACTATTATTTGTACCTATTTTTTTTTGCTTTAATAAGTCTGATTGTTCTATTGAACAAAAATTACCTAGTTTTTTTCCTAAACAGTTTCTATCTCTTCAATCTGTCATCATACAAGCTTTTCAGTGTCTAGAATAATTTTGTTCATCTGTCTCTGTTTTTGTTAGCAACTCCAGCAACAAATTACAATTTTGGGCAAAGAAAGTCTTTGTTCAAGATCCTCATTCTTTTTACAGCAGCACCAGAACACTCAGAACACATGACTTCTCAGTGCTCCCCCAGGAAAAAAATAAAACGACAAAGACCAAACTTGGTATTCCTATGATGTTAAAAAGCCTTCAAAAGGTCAAAATGAGAAAGAGAAGGAGAGAAAGAGAGAGGAAGAGAAGGGAGGGAAAGGGAGAGAAGAAAAGAAGAAGAGTGAGAGAGCTTTCCAGTGAATTCTGTTTTTCAGATTAAAAAAAAATAATAAAAGAGGAAGATAACATTGATTTAGCGAAAAGAAGATTTGTCCTCCAGAGCAACACTAGAAAAACAGAAGTCCCCCATATGAATTCATCAGCACCAGAGGACTCAGTCAATAAGAAACAGAGCAGACATTTTTAATCTCAGGGACATCAAACTGATTTAACCTGCTTTCTTTTCCAACATCCTGGTACCTGCTGTGATCCATATTCACCCAGCATTACTAAATAGGGACAGCATAAACCTAAGCCATGTTGACACACACAGAGCATTTTTCCCTGTGACCTAGAATTGTGCTTACCTGGTACTTTGGGAGCCAGTGTAGATTCAAAAGCAAAGTAACTTTGTTCCTGAGGTGTGATACCAAAACTAATAAACACAGCTGACAGTTGAAGATGGGGCATCTGTATGGCACAGCAGCTGGACATATGGCTCAGCATTTCGGGTCAGCATTGGCTCAAGGCGCTCTTCCTCCAGAACAGTTTGATGGGCTTGTACATTTCTGGGACATCTGTGAATATGTGAAAATATGCTGTAGGCTCTGTTTTTCCTAAAGGCCACGAGTTCTCTTTTTCTGCTTAAGATCTGTCTCAGATCTTCCTCCTATTCAGGAGAATCCTTAGTCTGCAAAGGGAATGTTGCATTGTTGCATGTTCTTCACCTTCCCTCAAAATAATTATGTTTCTTTAACAATTGAAATCCATTAGTGATGATGACTCTGGCTTTGTTTCCTCTCTAAATTCCAAAGAGGAAACTTTTGTCATGCCTGTGAAAATCTAGAGAATAAAAACTGCTGAAATATGTTGAGGCTCTCTGTAAAACAAGCCTTTAAAATCGTTGTACCTGATGTGATCAGGTGAGATCCCCAGCTAAAATAATCTAATTTACAAGTAGGAAGACAATTTCTGCCAGCACAGACTTTGACCCATAATTACTCTGGGGAGGTATTTGTGTGGAGATCACAGGATGTTTTGTCCTGGAGTGTCTGGTACACAGGCATTTAAGAAGGACTGGGCAAAAGGGGAAGAGAAGGAATGCAAAAGAAAATGTGAAATAATAAAAGGCAACAAAAACCATTCATGACATATCTGTTTCCAATTTTATTCTTAACAGATCTGGGTTTCTGGTAGGCTTTTCTGGTTATGACTAAACAAACTCTTTGGGAGCACTTCTGGTGTGTATGGCCAGAAAATGTTCAGTGCTTACATGTCTTTTGACTCTTAATATTTGCTTGTTTGTGAAAATTTTCAACTGATTTTTTTGTTTGTTTGTTTGCAACGGAAGCAGAGCTATACCGAAAGATTTTGCAAAATTGTGTCGATTTTGCTGAGTGCTTCACTTTGAAAAGAACCTCGTAATTTTTTTTAAGAATCACATATTTCCTTTTGACATTATTTTAAGTCAAGTATTTCAATTATTTAATTTGAAATAACATTCCATTTTGAAATTTCCTTTCAATTTTTTTGAGGAGAACAGTTTTAAAAGGTTTTTGAAGCCACATAAAATATTTTGGGTTGCATCACTTTTGTAATATTTCATGAAACTATAAAACAAAAAAATAGTTTTCAATTTGATCAAAAAGAAACACTTCCTTTTTTGCCTTTTTTTTCCCCCAGAACTACCAATGAACCAAAATCCATTTTTCTCCCTATTTGACCTATCAAAACTAAATGAAGAATTAGTGAGATGTTAACCAATATATTTTTCCCCATTTCTCATAAACATTTTAGAGGCTGTTTAATGTCACAGACAAAATTCAATAACTGTTTCAGAGTATTTCTATCATTTACATATCTCTAGTGGTGAGGAGCAAGACTGGGGTGGGTTCCACACTTTGGGTTCCACACCTTGTGAGACAACAAAGACTTGATGATGATCTAGGCCTTTTTTCCTTCCTGCAAGCAACCTGAAGAGACTAAAGGGTCTTTTAAATTCACAAAAACGATTTGTGCAGAGTAGAAATGAGAACATTTAACTTTATAAATAAAGAAACATTTTCCCTCTCTGTAAGGACTAAATATGCGTATATATAAAAGAAGAAAAGTTTGTAAACAGCTTCCCTCTTGTCCCCCTGTGTGGTATTAGGTGGGTACTTGTTTCCAGGTTTGGTTTCAGTCAATTTAGTAACTTTCTGGGTTACAGCAAACTTTGTGCAGTCCCCTCTGATCCCTAGAAAGTTTCTTTCCTGTCGCCGAGGGACAGCTGTGCATGTGTGCCCCGCTCCTTTCATGAACCTCTCCTGGACAGCAGGCTTCCATCTCCTCACTAGGGCTCTCATTCTCTTCTCCTCTCCCCACTAGACCCTGAAGAAGCCTGGGAGCTCCTCCTATCCTCCTCCTCCCACTCAGTCCTCAAGCATGCTCATCTGCTCTCCAGGGAAAGGAGGAATCTCTGCTCCTTCTAGGGGGTCCATCTGACCTAGTCACTCCCTTTTTAAAGGAACGGAGAACAAAAAGTAAAACAGATGCTGTCCAAAATAAACCTTTTCACATGCCAGAAGAAAAAAATCAGCACATCTCCCAGGCTTGGTTTTCTCAAATTCTCATAATGTGGATGCTTAGGCCCTTCAGCTGTTTGTTTCCTGTGTACGGAACAATGAGACCCTGTTATGGTAACTTCTGCACAAACTGGCCGAGATCCATTGGAATTTTTTCATCCAAAGCTTTTTACCCATTTCCAGATTGCAATTTGCTCATTGCGTTTTACCCAAGACTTGAAAGCAGAGAGAGTTAATCCGAGACTGTTTGTTTCTCTTTCAGGCTAATGAAAATAGTAAGGGCTGCATGGCCATCATTGTGTAACATGGTGTGCCTATGACTAAAAATCCTTGTGCTACCATGCAGGAGATTTGATAACCATGCTGGACTTTTCTGTGTACCACCATCTCTTTTTTATTCTCCCTCCAAAATATGATAATTGCCACTACCTTGGTAGCAGGTCCAAGTTGAAGTCCTCTGCAGCAGCCTGAGAGTATCTCAGTGTCTGTATGGATGAGGGCCAGTAATTTATGGCAGAATTAGAGAGAGATCAGGGTGAAGTTGAGAAACATTTTCAACATTTTTACTGCTGTATCTCACTGTCTTGCTATGTTCAGGTGTCTTATTTTCCTTCATGGAAGATTAATGAAAGTGACTGATGATGGTTTCATGTGGTTTAGGGCCAGAAAGGATTACTAGATCATCTTAGCCTGACATCCCATGCATTACAGCCCATAAAAGGTATATGCACATGACACGGTGCAGTGCCGTGCAGAGATACACATGCTACCTCTGAACAAATTAGCTCAGCTACAGGAAGCAATAAAGCTGCATTAGACTGGGATCAGTGCTGAAAGCGCTGCATCTAACGGAGTCCAGGCGCGGCAGCTCCCGGCTGTGCTCTCTCCAGGACCCGCACTGTCAATGCCAGACATGGCTCAGACACCTCTAATAAATTTCGGCTACCAAGCAAACTATTTAGATTTAAACTTCGCAGTTTTTAGGGATGCTAAGATGAGTTTCACAGGAGAGGTGAAGACCGTGGCACTACTGACTGGAGGGGATTTCTCCACCAATGCTCCTCACACTGTCGCTACGAGGAAAGCAAAACCTCATTAAATCTCTGCCCAGTCAGAGGCTGGTGTGAGATGACCCACAGCAGCATAGCTCAGCTTTCTGTGTTGGGTGACCCCTGTCACAGGCTATCTCTACCCACATTCTGTATGGAGGAACCTGGCAGCCCAGCTCTTTGGCTTAGAGTCCTGTTTAACTAGTCTCACAGCCAGTGCTCGACAGCTAAGGCAGTGTGTGGAGACAAGACCACCTTTCTGCTTCCACTCAGTTATTCTTGTTTTATAAAACTGCGGATCATGTCAAGACTACTTTTATTTCTTTCCATACACTTGCCCTGGTAGTGGAAGTGGTTAACACACAGTACCTTTAAATTGATCCTTTTGCCATAGTTTTCTAAAGCAGAACTGATCAGTGTATAGGCGCAATTTTCATTCTTTATTCCCGAGTATATTATTTGGTAATATATTAATACTAAAAAATAAATTGGGGGTGAGAGGATGGCATTTTAAGCAGATTGTTTGGATCATTCTTGATGATCCTCTCCTTTATCTATCTCACTAATCTTTGATTTGTCTGCAAAATTTATTAACAAAGATTTTTATACCACCTTTTAGATGACTGCCACACGTATAAAATAATATGGCTAAAAGAAATTCCCTAAAGAACAGGAATTTCCAGTCTGAGATCTTTCAGTGAGCTAATTTTAACCTGACCTGTGTTGTCTCTATCAATTTTAAAGTGTCTGGCCTTTTGGAGAAATCTAGATTTATTATGCTTGCACACATTGATTAGACTTGTGGTCTTGACAAAAATGGTTGGTTGGTTACAATTTTTTTACTCAAGTTAATCTGTAAATAGAATCCTAAATTTCAAATCTTTAATTTTAATGAAGTTGAGTGATCTTCTGTCAGAATGTATTGGCTTAGGAAATGTTTTAATAACTTGAAAATTCCCCATTTTTCATGTATTTACAAAACATAATGGTAGTTGCTCAAAAGTATGATTAGTTTCTATACAGCTTTTGCCTATAAAATATTTTTGTATGCTATGTTAGTTTAAAATGATACCATCTCAGCACATATTTCCTCATGCCATTCTCTGAAGGTGATAAACTCAGTCCCTGGCACTTTATTGAATGTGATTGGTGAAATGTTTTGTTAAAATGACACACCCCCAAAATTTCTATGGAAGATACACACCTAGCTATAGTTTACTATCTAGAGCAACCATACATAACCTAGAGATTTTCTTGGTCCTCTGCATTTAAATTCCTTTTGTTAATTTGTATTGCTGTAGTCATGGTTATCTGAAGATACATTTAGTGCAAGTTTTGCAAGGAAAGGGGATGTTTTTACTAAATTCATACATGCAACTGGAAAAAACAGACAAGCTTTTGGCCATGCAGTCCTTTCTTCAGGTTGAGTATATTTCAACTTGTGGTTTATAATGCTTAATTATTTACTCAGGTTTCATATTAATATTTTATATTCTAGTTTGTTTTCAATCTTCTTTTAACTAGGATATCTTCTTGCTCTGTAAAATCTGTTTTACTTGTGAACCAGGCTTGTGGGTATCCAGGATTTTAGTTTTTGACAAGTCTCATATTTTGAAAATACTTATCACTTTAAATATGAGGTTGCAATGACTGTATCATTGCAAAATATACAAAATCTGCCCAACAAAAGCTATATATATATATGTATGTATGTATGCATGTATGTATGTATGTATAAATATATATATATAAGCAAATAATTTGATCCTATATGCTCAGTCTGTGCAAGGCAAATACAATCAGATCTTGACATCTATTCCTAGAAACAGTTTGTTTTATGTTAGTATTTAACTCCTAGTTAATTTAAATAAGATCCAAAACTGAGTTATCTTTTTTGATCTCAGGAGCTTCTGCAAAAAGATATTAACATTTATTATTTTTAGAAATGCTGGAAATTTTTTTGATGCATGAGATGATGAACAAGCTTCTTCCAGGATGAAGTCATCCCTATTAAAATTTTTAACTTTGTTACACATTAAGGGCAGATGTGAAAGAACAGTACAGGTTGTTATCTACCGTGAATATGTTTTGTGTTGTGGATTCTACAGATTGGCCTGTAGATTTTTCTTTCAGTTCTTTTTTCTTCTATGTAGGTGTTTCATGCATAACATTTGCCTCCCATTCTGACCTTTCAGAAACAACTTTGATGTGAAGACCTTGTCTGTGCATTTTTTCCCCCATTTTACGCTTATGGGAGAAGCTGGAAGTTTGAAAAGCTATTTTAGTCATGACAACTATCTTAGCATATTGTTAGTACTAAATGCTATTTATTTAATGAATATTTTTCTCAGGCAAGAGCATCTCTGGTTGCTGTTTTTGTCATCTAGGCTCCACTGACCAATACAAAAATGGTTAAAAATGTGTTACTTATCTGACCCTTTTTGCTTCCATTATTGTGCAGAGGATATCATAACACTGGTTTCAACACTTGAGGATATCTACAAGGATTATCCTGTTACTACCGTCTGCCTTCATGGTTACATTAACAGCAACCTAATACCTTACCTAGAGATTATCCCATCCACTACTGAGATGGTATCCATTAGAATCATGCAATCTATCTCTGTCCATAGTATTTGTGTACTCCACTGAGTACACTCTACCTCTTTAGACTACTGGTAAAATTACTTACAAAGAAAAGAAGATATATTGGTATAAAGAGACCTCAAACTTTAGAAAACATAGTTTTCAGGTTCCTGGGACAAGGAGGCATTTCTTACAGAATTGCCACAAGAAATGAAGAAAAATGAGAAACTTTATGACATAGACCAATCAATAATTGCTATCACATTTTCCCATCAAAGTGTATTTCATTGAGTTAATAGAACGAAAAGGGAATAATTAAGTAAAAAAATCTCCAGGTTCATAATGGCATAAAAGCTTTATAATCATGCAGTAAAACAGTCTTGTCATTACAGAAGCACATATAAAAGCACATATTAAAGCAGTTTCACTTTCATGAGGGTGTACCCAAGTCCAGAAACAGGAAATACAAAAGTTTTACATTTTAGAAAGTAGCTAAAAATTATGATATTTTACTGATCTCCCTCCATACAGGATATAAATAAATAATACCACTGAAAAAAAAATAGGTATGTGTTTGTTCTTTCAATTATGTAATGGCACGGACATGCCATAGAAGCCCACAGGAGAAATGTCCGAGGGGAGTGGCTGAAGCGCAAGCCCTGCAACAAATACTCAGATCAAAAATTTAAACATTATAGATAATTAGGTGGTGCTAAACAACGGAATTGCAGCCAAATCCAGCTGTCTTTGACATGTTAAAGGGGGTGTGAAACACCGTCTCTTTGTTGAGTACCAGGTTCAGAATGGTGATGGTTCTGAAAAAGAAAAAACAATCTCTGTTGGTCCTTACCTTCCTCCTCCATCTTTGAAGTCTGAACTCAGCGCCTGTTGCAACCATCTTCAGTTTCACTGTTCTGTGCTCTAATTTTCTCTCCCGTATCTGTGCCATCCACACAGGGAACAGTTACAGTCAGGATGTCACACGTGGGGAGTGTAGCAGCTGTGTGGATCTACCATTTCTTTTAGCATCTGCAAGAGGCAGAGCACGGGGCATGGGGTGGCCTGCCTGTGCTGGCAAACACATCTAAGGGCACAGCAGCTGCCTCTGTTCTGAGCTCCTTGTGAATCATGATGCCACTCTAAATTCCTGCATGAGTACGGTAGTTTTTCTTCATCCCCCAACACTGAGTTGCAGTTGTAGGCCATGGTTTCGCTCTAAACAAGTAACTTTTACATTCCTTTTCTTCTGCAAACAATCAACAGAAATCTAAACATGTGCATAACAGAATATAGTAAGAACAGAGCTCTAAATTTAGAAGACATACATTTGGGATTTCAAAGCTGCTTCAAGTGCTGTTAGTACTTTTGGCAGCCCAGATTTATGTTAATTACATGAGGGTTGCTGGAGTTGTCTCTTAGTGTCTGGACATTTTTGGTTGTACTTTTTCTGTCTTGGTTTCCTGCATGCCACAGTCTTCAACCGAATGTCAAATTTTTGTTGCAGCACTGAAATCATAATTCCACACAAATTCTAAGGGGCTGGAGAGAGCTGTATTGCATAGCTTAGGTTTCTGCAGCACTATGGACACACTATTAAAAACCATTTAACATGTGACTACTGCTGAAGGAAGGAGGCACAGCTGGCAGCTGCGTGGATGAGCAAGCACATTGAATGAGGACATTTTTCAAGCACTGGTTGGGGAGAGAGAAAAATATGCAAATAATTTCTTTGGCAGTGTTTATTTATTTATTTATTTATTTTGGAGCTCACCCTATTGTTTATCATCATGCTATTTTTTGACAGATCATGTGTTGTGGTTACTTTGTATTTCAGAGGCGGATGTTCTGATATAAGAGATTTTGCCCGCTCCACTTATTAATAGCAAGGCATAATAAAATTCCATAAATGCACAGTTTATCATATCATATGTTACACCTTGTCTAGGGTAAATATTTTCATCCCAAAAAGATAGACAATAGCTTACCATAATTTGTGACAGCCAGAATGCCGTTGCCAGGAAATGTGATGACCAAGCTGGGCAGACCACTTGTATTGTACTATGCAAAGCCACCTGATTACTGAATGTGTTTGAATAAGATTTTGTGAATGCCCAATTGGTGCAGTCATTCTCGCCCTACAACAAAATGTGGCTAATGGAAAGTCCATTGCACTTCTATGGAAACCTTCTCCTTCCTGTCCCAGGTGTTTTATTTCACTCCGTCACATATGGCATCAAGGACAACTGATCAAAGAGATGTAGCAAAAAATCTGCTTCAGTCACAATATCAGCCTTGTAGTGTCCAAGCTTTGTACCAAAACTTGCATATATTTATGGAAGCTTGTGTTTCCAGGAGAACTTAACAGGAGGGGGTGATGGTCTGTGGATCCTGGCCTTTTTCACACCACCATTCCCTTAAGGTCTGTGGTGACAGCAGTCAACCACTGTGCACAGCAACAACTGGCTACACAGAAAAGCATTCTCAGGGCAGGATTCAGGATAGCAAAATAGCATTGCCTTATTATGAGTCTAAATGGGGAGGACATTAGTGTCCAGTTAACAGAGCTTGGTTAAAAGAAGACATGAAGGCAAGATGGAAAAGTCTCATTTGGATAGAAGCTGGCTCAGAGATTCTCAGTGTCTGCAGAGAGAACTGAATTTTTTTGGGATGCAAGGGCCAGGAAAGGGTGGGGATGCTTGCAATGGAAGTGACATGGAGAGAGGTAAAGAGCAGAATTAAATGAAGTGCCAAGAGGAAAACCCTGGAGAATTAAGGTAGTTGTGGTTGTGTGGGGTTTTTTATGTTTGGTTGGTTTTGTTGTTGTTGTTGTTGTTGTTTTTGGGGGTTTTTGTTTGTTTGGTTTTTTGGGGTTTTTTTGGGTTTTTTGGGGTTTTTTGCTTGTTTTGTTGTATTGTGTTTTGTTTTGTGTTTTGCTCCTGCCCAAATAGGTTGTCTTCTTTGGGCAAACTGCTTCTATAGCAGGGAATGCCTTGCTTGCCCATGAAATACCATCCCTCTGCAGTACAGACTCACCAGGAAAGGGGAAACTAGACAGAATGGCCAGAGCTACTTGCTGCCTCCAGGAACTGCCGACTTTGCCATGTTTACAGCCAACCCTGTTACGCTGTGGGGAGTTTATACCCTATCATACCTATACAAAGCACTGCTTTCTACTGATGACATGCCTTCTTTAATTTAACCTGGCAGAACTAACTGTCTTAAAATTCTTCTGGCTGCAAAAATACTGTCTGTGGCTGTCTGTGGCAGCTGATTGGAATATTCTCTTTACTCTTTAAGTACTACCCGGGGTATTGGAAGCAGATCTGAAAGAGCTAGTGCTAGTAACCCCAGCAGATGCCTGAAGCACAGTGTATTCATAAGCTGAAGTTGCCCTTCCGCTAGTTCATGTGCACACCTGGAAAGGGGCATATTTTCCAGCAGGAGAACTCCCATCTGCTCTGCCCTTCAGGTCCCATTTCTCTAAGGCAGCTAAGGAAATCACTTCCGAGGAATAATACATTAGCATGTGTTTTTAACCTGGAACAGATCTAGATCTGCTAGTAGGCATATTATGAAACTCATGTGTGTGTGTACGCAGTTCTCTGGATGTAATTTGTACAAGCAAAGCCATGGCTTGATTCTTCAGTTATGAGCCTTTGGTTCTCAGACTACAGCTGGCCAGGATGAATTTATAGAGGTGGCTGAGGGTACTGAGCCCACCCTCTTTCATCCCCACTTTGCCTTGCAGTGAGTACTCCTGCCCTCATGATGCCAGAGCTGGGCTGTACCCTACCCTTTGTCTCGCTCAGGCCTCTGTTTGCTCCACACTTATTTGTACGAGACTTCACTGTTCAGTGATTTCCAAAATATGGTCTGGAGGCTTGTAATAATAACAGGTACATTTATTTATACACAAAACCCTTCACAAAAACAAGGACTAAGAACCATGTGACTAACTCCCTTTAAAAGTATAATCCAGCTACCACCCAAATAATTAATATAATTTTTTTAAAAAAAGCCTCTTGCTCTACTTTTACAAAAAATTAGGATATTTGAAAACTAGCAGCTAAGTTTGCTTCCTCTCTGAACGTATCTCTTTACAACTCAGTCTCCCTACACCTGTCAGACTTGTCCCCTCCCATCTTCAGCCTGCAAAAATACATGCAAAGGTCAAAACAACAAATTGCTAGGAGATTGCTGGAAATAGAGTGTTTAAAGAGGAGATAGGGTTTTCTAACCTGTGTTTGCCCTAGTCCCTGTAAGGGCAGAAGGTTTTTATAATGGTGAAGTCAGTAGAACCTTGCCATGTGGCCTCTCTCTAAACTGGAGACAAGAGGGGTGAAAATAAAGTGGCTGCATAGAAATTGCAGTACAGAAATTATGTGTGAATTGTATTGCTGCTAAGCAAATTGGGCAGCATTGGCCCAGTGTGTTTGCAATGTTGAATCTCTCAGTCTGTGGTGCAGAGCAGGGTACTCATGTAGCTGAGTTCTGCTCTCTGGCTGTGGGCAGAGTTCACATAACAAATGGAAGAAAACAATTATAAGCACTAGCTGCTAGAGGGGAAGAATGAAATATTCCCTGGCCAAGACTTTGTCCTAAACAAACAGGTGAACAAAGTCAGGGAGTCTTTAATTGTTCCTTTTTGTTCTTTTTCAGAATGAATCAATTATTCTGGGCCAGCTACAGATGCTGTCTTGGGGCATTGTGCTGTGACAGACAACCAAAAGTTTTGAAAGTGTTAGTGGAAAGGGATGCTTTTCTGAAACTACACATGGAAGTGAAAAGACTAAACAATATTTTTTTTGGATATGAAAGCTGACTTGAAAAAGTCTTGGAATCTTGGAAAAGTTTGGGAAACTACATGTCTTGTCTTAAAAGCTGCTGGAGTTGGTATATCAGGGGAAGTGAGTAGAATAACCTCTGTAGGGACATTACAGACAAAGAGAATTACAAGGTTTAATACTGTCAGTCTCTTGCACCTTTAGTCCAACACTGACTTCCTCCACTGGTTTGCTCTGTACCTCATCCACCATTCTGTACCATGACAAAGACTGTCACATCTTTTTAGGCAGCAGTTGCAACAAAGGATACTGAGCTTGATAAAGACTAATAGAGTCCAGTTAGTGCCTCAGTCTGTTTGAACAGATTCCTGAACTATTGTCCCTGCAAACGCCAGCATTTATAATTTGTCAGGTGTGCTCCTATGCAGCTGCATTCAACGTGACCAAGGGATATCTTGAACATCCTCCTGAAGAAAAAACAAATACTAAATTTGCTTACCTTTAAAAAGAATTTTTGTATAATTATTATGTGTTCAATTATTATAAAATAAAGAATATCCTCAACTAAAGCCTTCAAATTATATGTTTTCTTTATTAACTGGTTTATAATAAAGTAATTCTACTGCTCACATTAAATTAATTTTGTAAACATTCTTGCAATGCTTACACAAAAGTAAGACTATAAATGATCACTGGGTAATTTATGAGTATGGAATATTTTAGAATAAGTAATAGCTTAGCTTTTTAAGGCCTTGTGCTCACAAAATCTAATGTTACATAATTCAGCAGATTTCATCCTTCTCTAGTGTCAATGGATGATGAGTAAGCCAAATGAAATCTACACCCTCTAACCTTGTTGAATAAACTCCACTATTAATCTTCTCATAAAGTAATAGATTGTTTTCTTTCTACAGATCTGGAAAGAGAAAGAGGAAGGTAAAGAAGAGAGAAGTAAAAATGTTGTGCAGGAACAAAAATGAATGTTTCATCTGTCATTCAGAAACTGCTGACTTCAAAACATGCTATATTGTTGTTTCTGAGCATATTTTGCAGCCCTAGATTGTAGAGAGATATGTTTTGATCTGTTCTCTGACAGCTCTTATGTTTCAGCCACAGAAAAAAAAAATCTCATTATGACATATATTATTATATTTATATTATGTTAGTAGTACTGATGTTGCCCTTATAATGTCTTTTTTTTTCCGTATACCTCTGTTAAATGATACCTAACCTCAGCCTTGAGGAATTCCATAGGTTGACCCGCTGAGAGATTGTGTTGTCATAGACTAAAATTTAGATGTCACAGGTCTCCAAAATTCTATCTTAGCTGGTGCCTGAGTAGATTTAATCGAAAAAGCTGTACATTTATGTTTAACCCTTTTGTCTGAACTGGTGGCAAAATCCTGAAAGTTGACAGTATGTGGCACAATCAGTGTCACAAAGTATTTTTCTGTGGGTGTCACTCTGTGCTTTGGAGTTATTTATGCATTCATTTCTAGCTGATATTTCTTGCTAATGGCATCAATCCCAAACATGTTTTTTCACAAAATCATTTAAAGTTTGAGGAAAACTTTTAAGAACCTTCCATGTAGAAGTCTTTAAAAATTAGTTTTTCTGAGCTTCTTTTGGATATTTGAGAAAAATGAATCAAGTAAATTTTTGTACATGTAAGCTTTGATTCCTTAAAAAAAGTTCTATATATTTGTCAGGCATCATTATCCATCACAAAAAAATCTTCTCCCTAATATTTCATGTTTATGCACATGCTCAATAATCTGAGGCCCATCTTTGTTCAGATTAATTTCCTATTCTTTATCAATCACTGATTTTATCAATAGTTTCAGATTATTGATGGAAAAACTGAGTAGGAAGGTATAAGAACTGATCATTTCATATTTTTACTGGACAGTTAGAAAGGTTTTTCTTTGTTTAATGCAGGTTATTTAGACTTCATTATTAATTCGACCTCTTCATTAGGATATGTAGCATTTGGTCAACAGAAAAATAATCCTTCACTATACTGCTTTAAGTTCTCCCCAACCACATTGTTGTTCTTTTTGTATGATATGTGTGTGGTTTTGTTTGTTTGGGAGTTTTTTTGTGAGTGTTTTTTTGTTTTGGTT
>VXBB01013964.1:261283-350733 GCA_013399915.1 Illadopsis cleaveri | reverse complement strand
ATTTCTTTTTTTTTTTTAAAGATGTCTTATGGAAAAATGTATAAAACAAGTGTCTGTAAATCCATATTCATTTGGATCCGTTATATTGCTCTTTCTAATTCTTTTTTTAAACCATATCATGCTTGTTTGGTCTTTGGCCCATGTCAAGTTAGAGGGCCTGTAATCTCTATGGTCCTCCTGTTTATTTTTCTAAAATATGGACAAAATGACATGTCCATTTTAGAGAACATTTCCAAATTCCTAGAAAAAAGCCTTGATAATCTAAAATGTTGTTTCATATGTTTTTATAAAAAAACCCCATATTTTCTAGAGTTAATGATTTGGAAATATCTAGCTTTAACAGATGCTGTATAATATCCAGGTAATAAATTTTCCATCAGCAATTATTTCATCATCATAACACTGTCTACCTATATAATCTGGTTTTCTTGCATTAATTCTTGGCAATTCTACCATTTCTATTTTTCAGGATTTATTTTCTTTTTCATAATATTCCAAGTATCCTACTTAATCGGCAATCAAGCAATAATCCAGTGGGACTGCGCTTTAATTTAAAGAATCCTTCAGATGCAATTACTCCCATCACATTTATGCCTAGTGTCAAAATACAAAAGAAGGAAGCTAATATTTCCAAACCCTGAAAGACTCATGAAAACATGATTTTTGATATGTAGGGAAAAATTATATTCAGAGGTAAAAAATGTAATTGCTGAGGCAGGGATGTGATGGGGAATCCTGCTTCTGGATTCAAACAAGGCAGTATAACAAAGAAACATCTTGTCTGTCAGGGAATAACCTCAAATGCTGAAAATGATGCTTTGACCAGAGCTGGTGATTGCAACAAGACAAAGGACAGTTTAATGCTGTCTTGGATATATTCCCTGTGTCTTTGTCCTGGAGTTCTTGGAAGTGGCTCAGGTGCCTAAACAAAGAGTCCAGATATATAAGGAAGTCCTCTGCAGGGATGTCAGATATGACATGAGACCCATGGAAAGTCCCATACACTTCTGGAGCAACAAGTGGGGACCCAGTAGGATGATGGAAATCGTCCAAAATGGGCCATGCTTAGACACATTTGCATTGTTGCCCTTTTGCCAGGCTGGGAAAGATGACTTAAATCAATGTGTCAATGGTCCACATTAATTGTGTTTTTCTTGTCTTTTAAATTTGTACTTAACATCTTGAGTTCTCTTAACTGAAAAGAGAGGACAAAAATTAGAACTGAATACACAAAGCAGTGCATTTTACTAAGCACCTACAGAAGTCATGTCCCAAGCATCTTAAATATGTAAAATATTTGAAAACTTTTCATCTTAAATGCTATTTATAAAACAAGTCACTAAAATGTTGAAACACATGCTGATCAAAGACTCCTAGAAAAGAACAGTAGACCCTCATTTCTCTACTGACTCATATTTAATCTGTAACATGGAGTAAATAATTTCATATGTTTGCAGATCCATTGACCTACTTGCAAACAGACTAGTTATATTTGCCAGTTCTGCAGAAGCCTTTTTGCTGCCTATGGATGAAAGAGTCTATCCATAACAAATAGTATTTTAGTTTTTGGCAAGGAATTTGAGGTACAGAAACACTGAGTAACTTACTAAAATTTGTAGTTAATTCTTCTAGAGGCAGAGAATTTGCTGTGTACACATCAATACTCAGAATCTGTAATTTCTTTAGCAAAAATGTGTGGTGTAAATAAACTAAAGTGAAATTAAAAGTTCAGCGATGTTTAACCTCACAGCAGTAAAAAAGTGATTTATTTTAAAGTAATGTGTTTAAGATAGATGCTAATTAAAGTAAGATAATACAATGGGGATGTTAGTGCATTTTGAAAACTAATTCTTTTTGTATTTGAAGATTTTTGCCATGGTTATGACACACCTTCTGATGGATCTGTGGCCATTAGCAAGTGCACAATGCCATATGTCCTCATGCACATGGCTCTGATTCCAAAAAGGAAATAAGAAAAGTCTGAAGGACACATATTCTGAAATGAAACAGGCAATTCTCACAAGATGTCCATCTCCATATTTTTCACATCCAAAACATTTGTACAGTTCAGAAGCCTTCACGCTTATATCCAGAGCTGTAAACTGAGACTTCAAGGTTTTTGAAATTTGGCCATCTTTACTTAGTAAGCTTCAACCATGAACGTTTTAGTACTGAGTTCCTGTTTCATTTGAATAGCAAAGACATATGTTGCTCTTCTCACATGGCCGTTTAAGCCACCTGTCCACAAAAAAAAAGACATACACAGGTAGAACCTTCACAAACCTGTGAGTGAAATATTTTTCCTTAGCATTTAGGATTTACTTAAAAAATGTTGTGTTCTATTCCTCAAAAACCAAGATTCCTCCACTCTGTGATACTTTGGCATAAGGACTGACCTTGATCCTGAAGGTGTGCCTCAAGCAATATCTTCACTCTGTCAGGATTTTTATGCCTTGTAGTTTTTAAGGAATATTATTGAAAGAGTTCCCTTTTATTATATTTCATGCATTGAGAGAATATTAGGATACAGATACTACCTTGTCTCTTTGGAAAGCACTCGAACTGCAGACTTCTAAAACACACTGGCTTTCCTAGTTACCATAGTGTTTATCTAATTCGAATAACAAAGCTTGAAAACCTTTAATAACACCAGAAAAAGAAAGAAGGGGGAAAAAAAGAGCCTCTGATAAAAGGATTTTGAGTCTGCTATAATAGTACAATTCAAACCAAATTGTTTTAATTCAAGTATTTAGAATGCAGTAACACATTTCAAAACCATAATGTGTTTGTAGATAACCCAATTTCTTTATGCATAGAAATCTCAAAAGAGAGATGTGAGTCTGTTACTTAGTTTTGATCATTTATTTTGTATAAGTAATGACTATAACCTAAAATACAGTGTGTTCCTTTTTTTTTTAAATTTCAGTAGAATATCTTCTATTCCATGTTTAGCACATGAAAAGACAGACTTTTTTTTGAAACAAATGCAGAAGGGCTTACAGTAAGTGGATTTAACTTAAGTACAGTACAGTAGAGCCTGGATCTAGAGCAGACTGGGTACTTCCCCCCAACATCCCTTGATGAAGCTTAAATAGGGCAATGGGATGCCTCTGGAATAGTAGATCTGAGGGTGATCCTTTCCAACAGGGAAGAGCCCTGTCTCTGCTATGTATTCTGTCATGCAGAAGCCTTAATATGGATCTCTCATAGCAGAAATCTGCAGGCAATACCTTTCCTACCAGCCTATTTGTTTTTAAAGGTGAAAATAACAATCCTTCCCATTTTCTCTCCCATTAAAGTCCCACAGGTTTGGATGGAATATTTTGAAAGGCTTAATTTTGTCCCAAAGTCAAACAGGATAAAAAGGGAACAGTGGGGTGTTTTCCTTATTTTTTCTTGGGGTAGAGATTTTTCTTCCCTACCAAAATTTTCAGACCTGCTCAATAGCTGTGAAAGGAAGGTGAGTCTGGGAGAGGCCAGCAGGCACATAAGCCAGATGGTCTACTAAAAAGAAAAAACACTGGGATATAGGGTAAATCCTTGGCCAGAGGATTAATTAATTAGCAGTAGAAGACAGAAGGAAGTACAAGTCTCTTTATTGGGTCGTGTATCTGGAAGTGAACTTTTCCCAAGGATTTACTGACCCTAGCACAAGGCTGTATCCATCAGGAGGTCTGCCTCCCAGGCTTCGTCATGCAGCTGGGAGCTGAGAGGAGGAGAGAGGGAAAACTGCCTGTCACACATTCAAAGGTAGCACAAAATAGAAGACCAAGGATGGCATATGTGGTTATCCTACCCTACAGAAACCTTCTCTAAGGTTTTCCTAGTCCTAAAGACACCTTGGATGGTGAATTTCTTCCAAGCACAAGTCCATCAGGACTGTGGATGAATGGAATTTCATTCCAGCTCCCCTGTGTCCCACTCAAAGTCTGACTGAATGGGCCTAGCAAAGAAGAAAAACAATGACAATTTGAAGGGGAGGATGGAGGTGGGGGGAATTGTTTCCCTGCAGCCCAAAGCTCTATTGAGTGGAAGTTGTGCTACTATAACCAACCACCACAGAGCTCTCTGGCATAGCGGCTCTATGGGTTGCAGAGACATAATAACAGTCTAACTCATACTTTGCTTCTCCCAGTTTCCTCTCTGCACCCTTTAGGAATGACAAAAATTGTGCAATAAAATTCAAGGACACACAGAATTAGAGGCTTCGTCTACAATTTGCCCCATGGCACCCTTTTGGCTTCTGGATCCTTATGCCATGAGATTTAGTATTTGGCATAAAAAGATTTAAGGTTTGGGGGGAGTTTACTTGGGCTTGTTTAACAGACATTTTTAAAGCTTCAGGCAGTAAATACAGACTCATTTGGAATGTTTATATGCCTGGAGTTTGAGAAAGAACTGTACCAACTGAAAAAATGCATTAAAACCATTATTAAAATATGCATTTACATAAAGAGCAAGTTTGTTCCTGTCTGGGTACTCGGTTGCAGGCACACGGAAAAGACCACTTTAAAGTAAACAAATGAGTATTTTAGTTAAATGATCACACTCAGAAATGTAGAAGAATAACTTTACAGCTAGGATACCCGCTGCAAACTTGCCCATAGCATCGCTCCTGGCTGCTTACTCTGACTTCTCCCACACTCTGACTGTAGTAGAAGGAAGCATAGACTCCAGACATGGCTATCATACAGCTTTCCTTCTTCATTTTTTCCTAGTGACTGCAATAGGCTAAACCACAGTCTTGCACAAATAATGGCATTGTTACTCCAAGTGTAAAATATCATAGGATAAAGAGGAAACTCCTGTACAGTTAAGTTTCTAAATGTAAACTAAAACAACATTACTGTACTTTCTGCAGAGAAATAAATGCCTAGGAACAAGTCACTTGTGCTTTTCCACCTATTGTTTCGTGAGGCTGACTTAGAGCTTTGAACAGTGCCAAGATGGACTTGAATCACAAGTACATAGAAGAAAGGTGGGATGTTTGTTCTCTGTGAAGATGGCTTAATTTAGGAGTTTCCTTTTTTTCAAACCACCAATTCCTGCTTCTGTTTGGCTTCTTGACACATTACAGGGTGGTATAATGTTCAGCTGATGCACCTGTATGTACAACAGAGATGATTATGTAGGTATAAGTCCTACACATGAGCCTGTCTGGATGATTTTCACAGGAACAGCTATGCCAATTTGTAATGTCAGATCAATAATTATGGGAGTGTTCCAACTCTTTGTATTGAATAAGATATCTTTAATTAATGTTAAACATGCAGAAATTATCTTTACAGTCTAAAATTTGTGCTTAATATTTGCATATGGTAGTTTTATAGCTCTATTTGCTATTCTACCAGCCTCAACAGAATTATTCCTCACAATTCTTTGATTGCAATTGCTTTGATTGTGAGACTAGCGCAACTAGGATCTAGAGAAAATTGTTAAAATAAATAAGTTATCATTCAGCTCTACTGTTCAGTTACATAAGAATATTTTCCAACAAAAAAGATTATTTTCCCACAAGTGGGAATCAACAAAGGATACTCACCATCTCTCAAAGAAGGTTTTCCAACTGAAAGCAATGTTCTCCTATCTGAGAGGAGAGTTCTCACCTTCAAGACAGTAATTTTTACCCATGATGGGGGTCATTGTGGAGCACTAGGGTAATTCAAGAACAGGCCACAGTGGAAAACTACAGCAAAGTGACGCTGTGTGTGAGTACCTTGCACTGGAGCACACTCCAGTGTGGCACTACTAGCTGGGCATCTTCATCCTTGTGGGCAGGTTAAAACAAAGCAGACCACTGTGAACATCCTGTTCCCAGTCCAGATATATTGGTGAACTGACTGCTAATCTGACTGCCAATCTATACTTTCTGCAGGAGTTACCCCTTTAGTGTTTGGTCATCAGAATGATCACCTTCAGTCTGAGTGGCTAGAAGAGGAGTTTCTGAGACATTCGCCAGCTACTTCAATCAGATTTACACAGGCTATGACACAAAATCATATTAATTGTTTCAATAATATGTCTGATTTTCCTTGAGATTAATTGGGAAAGATCGACATGATTTGCTCCAGCATTTGACTGTCAATGTTGGTAACTTCCTGGAGGAACACACAGTTTGGGATCATAATGGTTTCCATTCCTACAGCTGGATGGGGAAGCAAAGAGTGAAATCAGAGAGTAATTTTGTGGACATTAATACAAACTAGTGTCCAAAGCATGCATCTTCATACTGCTTAATGGAGAGTGGCAGAGATGATCTCAATCTAACCCTAAGAGAGTTGGCACATGCACACAACACAATGAGATGTGAGCAATAGCCCAGATTTGAGGCTTAGCAGTTGCACAGGAAGCATTTCAAAAGTGGAAAATGGAGCCACAGCAAATGAAGTTTGTTGTGCCATCACGGGAGCCTACCTTTCAGAACTACTTAAAAATCCTAATAAAGTTTTGCTAAGAAAGTACGTTTACACATTCAAGGGTACTACATTTTATATGCACACTTACTATATTTTCAAATATATAATCTTTTTTAGAGCAATGCAGAATGAGATAAAATATTTGCAGAAAAGAGCAAAAACCTGGGGTTTCTGCTTTCATCTCAGCACTACAGGTATATTTATATATTGGGCTTTCTTGGAGGGGGTGTACTTTTTAATTTTTCAAATTTACATTAAATGTATAGTGAAATTTTCATTTACTAACCAGAAGCATATTTTAATTAAATAATATTTATAAAAGCAGAAAAACTCTACAAGTAAAATATATAATTCTTTGATATTAAATGAATACATTATATTTCCTTGTAGCTTCTCTGCTACAATCCAACCAGAAAACTGATCACTAATAAAATACAATAACCATTCTACTCATGAGATTAGCCTGAGAAATCACTTGCTGTTATGGGCCAAGTTACTCTGTTAATCCATACACATGGGATTAACAGCAATTATATCCTTTGGGAAATCATGCAGCTTTCTAAATATATTTCTAGTTTTCTTCAGAAGTACTGGTAGGGAAATAGGAAGTGAATGGGATACAGAGAGTGATTTCCCATGGTCTTTGAAAATCAATTCATCTAATTGTATTACATTTACATAACTCCTAGGCCTTTTGCTTAAAAAGTGGGCCTCTTTTAATCCATCTGTCATACTTTATTCTACTACAGGATAGAAATCACAACTTGCTTCAGAAAGTTAATCATTAAAGACTATGAATTGCAGTTTTATGCACAAAAGGGCACAGGCACTGGCACAAACACACATTATATCATCTTATCAGACTATCTGCTACACACTTAACCGCCTTTGATCTTATCTAATAATAGATATATTGCTGAAATAATCACCATTTAAATATATTAGGTTGTTTGACATAGGTACTACATACAAGGAAAATCAATAATGATTATACAATCACCAGATACAATGTAAACTGCATACCACAAATGTCTTTACAGGGTTAGATAACATCACAGAAATCCTAATGAACATCAATAGCCATTAGTTTTTAGAAGCAGCACTTGAACTTTTGGGATTTTTTTTTTTTTACTGTAACTAGTCCAACCTTAGGTGCAAACTTTAAAACAAATTAAGATCAAAGAAAGAATGACAAGTAGATTTAACAAATACATGTCTGGGACTGGTCAATATTTGCTGCTCTTTTGAAAAACTAGTAAATATATATTCATCTCCTGTAGTAAGTGGAATCTATGTTAGCAAGATTACCCAGAACCTTTGGGTGAAAGCATTATTTTCACTTTTTTTGAGAGGATAACTGAGCTAAGAACCACCACCTGTTAACTCTCACAATTTGAAGGCAGGTCATAAGAGGTAAGGTCAGTATAAGGAATTCCTGAGCAAGACTTTATTCCACAAGATAAAGTTCAACAAAACAAAATTACAGCCAAATGTACAACCAATATTAAATGTGTGTTCAAAAATCAGTGCATAGTTTGTGAATAATGCTTTCGTCAGCTCAGCCCCTCTGAAATTGACACTCTAATATTCTAGTTTCACTTTCTGAAACTACATTCCTGTATAATTTCAGTCTGTGTCTATTTGGCAGGATTTAGTAATAAACTGAAATATGATATCTGGATTTGAAAGACTCAAAATTTAATCCTTTTGTATGGAAACTGCAGTGGTCATTAGAGATATAGACAAGTTTTGTCAGAAGTTGAAAATTAAAAGGGTTTTGCATATTTTGGAACAGTAAGAACACAAGGACTTTCAGCAAAAGGTGCAGATCCACCTTTAATCAAAGATGAGAGCAGTTTTATCTCTACACAAAATCAATCGGTAGTTCTTGGTATTTTCCAGATGTAAAAGAAAGTGCCCAATATAATTACATCGACATAAAGGTCCTGCTGCTATCCTCACCAATAAGATATAGAAAAGATTTTGTAGATAAGCAGGCTTTGAAAACAGTTGCAGGGCTGTAAAGCAATTTTGTCTCAATTAACTGCTATTTTAAGCAACATTCAGAAGGCAAGATAGTGTTTATATTGTATCTCCAAGGCTTTGAGTCAAGCAATTTTCAAAACTCAATCTATAAATAAACACCAAAAGACGATTTAAAAAGTTTCTCACAAATATAACCTACTCATTCTTATAAAATTAAAAGACTTCTTATAAAATTAAAAGGTTTTGGAGGCATAGAACCAACAGTTTATAACCCTTATCTTCTATCCACTCCAACATGGCTGTCAAATTTACTGTTTAAGCTTTTCTTTGTAATCACACTATTACGCACTTCATCACCTTCCCCACCCCCATCATTCGATCTAATGGTTTTAAAGGGAAAGGAAATTACTTGTCTTCACTGCCAGCACTTGACACTTTTATGGGTCATTTGTAATGAAGCTATTCTTTGGTTTTAATGGAGACCTTGATTTGGACCAGTGTGAATAATTGTCAAAAGGTGATTAATTAAATAATCACCACCACTCTGTAAAATGGATCAACATATTACATTACACTGATCCAAAAGTTATTTTATTCCTGCATTAGACTTCAAATTCTATGCATTTAAACAAGCCTTAAACTGGGCAATATAATTTACTACACATTAATTATACATATCATGTGGCTAAAGTATGGAAAAGTGTTTTACACCTTTTTTAACTCTGCAAAATATGCTGCCAAGGCTTATTACAATAAAAGATCCTTTGGGGGAATAATATTCCTGACTGACAATACACACACACAGAGACACATATAAATTAATGTTCTCTACATGAATGTAACATTGAGAAAGATCCTTGTGTTTTAGAAACACACACTTTTAGGTGAAACATATATTTTAAAAAAAACCCTTCACACAACTTCACATTTAGTTACATTTGAACAAGAGAAAAGCACATGGTTAATAGCTTGTACAGGAGATGGATAGACATGTACTGTTAAATTGTGAAACATTATTCTTCAGTTTAGACAGTCCTGTGCAGGTTCATGTACTGCTAACTCTTCCAAGTGATAAACTTTGTTAGAGCTATGGCTTTTGTTATAGTTTATTGCCTTCAGTTCTTTCTAGACAGCTGAAATAGTATTCACAACATTTATAATTTACTAATGGTCTATATAAATGAAATGCCACGTTTCTGAATCCCAATTTTTGAGACCAAATAAGACAGGACAGTGTATTTGTTGCAGAAACTTTCCAGAAGAAATTAAGCTTAAAAGTATTGTTGTTTAAGGTATAGAGAAGCACCAAGCAAAGTGCATGTATGAATAGTCATTGTGGGAAACTGGAGAGAGAGAGAATTTTTTTTGAGCACATTTTTGCACTTTTTCCAGTGTCTACAAAATACTTCAACAGACTGACAAGAGAGTCACGTTTCAGGCAAACATTAAATAGCACCAACATGTTAAATGATGATAGAAAAGGCTTATTTTACAGAAATGTGTATGTGTGTGCTGTACACGAAAGGCAAATAGCTGTTTTGAACTGTGAAGACTATTTAAAGGTTTAGTGTACACCTTGGATTCCTGCTGCCTACATAAGTACAGAGACCTAAATCCACTGCATATTGGGACTAACTGATCAAAGCAGTAGTTAAATCTATCCATGGAAAATCTAAGTAGTCTTTAGAGGCAACTCTTTGAATGCAGATTAGTGATTTCATTGAAGTAGTCAATCAACTGGTTTTTTCTGGTTGTTAAAATGTCACTGAGTGAACAGAGTAGATTAAAAAAAATGATGAGCAAAAAATAGTATTTCAACTTGAACAAACTTGCTATTTGTAGACTGGATCACATGAATCTGCTTCAGTCAAGATCATTTCAGAGGTAGCTACAGGAATGAATCCCACAAAGGGACTAAGTTTAATCATCCAATCCCAGACTGTATTGATTTTGGAACTACTTGCAATGACTATATAAATAAGCCATTTCTTTGCAACTGTATCTGGAGTCGGTCATGAACCCAAAACCTTCACAACCTGGTCCAAAGTGAATTATGCCCTGCAGAAATAAATTAATAAAACTAACACAGCTAGGCTTCTCTACCAACTTATTTTCACGTTTCAAGAGCTTAAAAATATAAAATCAATAATCATTTAGTCATAAGGGTAAATGAAGCGACATAACATCAAAGTATACCCTTTAGCCATTCAAGTCATTCTAGGTAATTTATCTCATCAAAAGGCACTGGTAATAATCCTTTCCACTCTGAGACAAGCCACCACACAGCTGCTGTATTATCCTAGAGTAAACAAGTTTGGAGAAAATATTAAAAATCAATATCTGTTTCCTTCCATCAGGCCAGATGGCATCCATCATAAATCTGCCTTTGTAAAGAGTTCTTTGGATTTAGCAGCTAGAGTGTGAAAGACAACTGAATTAACAATATAAAACTAAGGCCAGTTTAATAGGAATTGACAGCTAGATTTCCTTAAACTTACAATATTGAGGCAACTGAACAATTTGCTAAAATTCAACAGGCATGGAAAACAATCGAGTACATTAATGTGCTATTTAAAGGAAGCTTTGACTAATGTTAGACACTCTGAACAGTTAATGTTAACTTCACAGAATCCATAATGACACAAACATGAAAGTCTCTGAATTGTCATGTTTTGCATTCCTGTGGTTCTCATGCCAGAAAACACAGCAATCACCTCTCCTTTGAGGGTCTGCCACACAGTCCTATTGCTGTCAGGCAGTACTTACAAAAAGTTTTGAAAAAAAGGAATCCTATTACAACATCCTGAACACAATAGTTGCAAATTCTCAATCAGATTTTCTACTAGCTGTTTAAAGCACTGCTGCATTGAAAAACAAATCTGCAAGTTCATCTCAGTCCTTTACATACAGCTTTAATACTGATTGCACCATGAAGAAGGCAACATCTCCCTTCAAAGTTCAGCACAAACTAGGGCCTCAAAGAGAAAAAGATTGCTGTGAAGACTGTCATATTTCATGTTTTATATCCTGCCAAGGGATTTTTCCAAGGAATTGTAGAAATAGGTTATGAGGTGTCCGTCTGTAAACCTGCAGAATGGGGTGTGTCATGCTGGAGAGGGCTCTTAAACATTTCTAATTCAGACTGTACCAGCTCCCTATTGCTGACATGTGGACTCTGCTCATACAGCCTCTTTCATCCTCCCCTGCTTTTTTTACTTAACCAATCTTCCATTCCTTGAGTGCATCCAGAATGTGGGACTTCTAACCCTAGACTTCAAATGTGAAAGACACAAGAAAAACCCACCCTGTCAGTGTTCAAGGTGACATCACTGCGTGTGGCTTTTGGAGGGATTTGAGAATCTGCCTTCAAACAGAAACATTGCTGCAAGCTTACTTGCAGTGTGGCTAATCACCACACCATGACACAGTTTGATGCCAACTCAATTTCAAGGTTTGAAGCCAGAGGAATCTAGGTCTCTTCTGGTTCACACATGACACAGATATTTATTTGCTGAAGGGGCTTCAATTAAACATTGACTGTAGTATAACTTACTTGTGACACTATATTTCAAATTTCATCAGAAACATATGCTTTTTTAATCAATCCATCATTTATTCTCAGTCATCTGTATTTTCCCAAAGTAGATGCACATTCATTTCACTGTGCTGAAGAATGACTCAGATTTCACAACATGCCTATATAGCCCCAGAGTGCAATAATTTACAGTCTTGCCAAATCTGTGGCCAGGAGCAGATGAATTATTTGTTTTTTGTGATTCTGTATTCTGAATTAGCTAATTCATGATTTCCATATTTCCAGTTCATTTACACAAAATCGTAAGCATCAGGTGATAAGGCAACATATCTTCTCTCAAGAATACCTGAGAGAAGGCAGGGCCTATACAAATCTTTCCAATCTTAGGGAGAATAAATGGGTAAATACTTGGGGTACTGAGAGAAGGGTTTGCAAATCGAAAACTGACAGGTGCCTGGGGTTGAGGGCAGCTCTGTTTCATAAGGAATGGGGAAAGCTGCTGGGATAAATACTGGCTTGCTCCTCGGTCTCCGGCAGTGCTCCCCAGCTTCTGTTTCTTTTCTTAGGTACAGCAGATGTGATGGGCAAAATGATCATTTGACTGGTTGCCCAGAGGAGCCACTGACTCTCCTAGAGCAGCTTTGATAGAACTGCGGCAAATTACTAATTTTAAATAAGGCAAAAGTGTGAACTCTTCCAAAAGGAAACACAGGGGTCCTGTGTCACACAAAGTACCATACAATACAGTACCAATGGTCCTGTCAGCCATAAAATTGCCTGGCTGGCAGGACGAGCAACTATCATTCATCCTTCAGTCTCAGCTGTGTATGACAAGGTTTAACCTACTTGCGGGAGCCCACGGCTGGCTATCAAGTAAGCAATCATCTGGAGATATGAGACTTGGAGGGCTTCCAGCTTTCAGGATTCTCCTCTTGCTCCCATGCTAGCTTCTTCTCATGAAGATTCCCCCTTCCCTCTGCTCACTGATCACTGGGTTCAGAGCACCAGTGACTTTGTAGTGAAATTTGCTAGCATAATAAGTTTCAGGTAGTAGTTGAGCTGGAGGGCAAAGAGAGTCTTGTGATATGATAACATTTTCCTATGAAATTGCACCTACAAAGAGAGCTGGGACAGAAGTGCAAAGATGTGGGAGGAGGGAATAAGTTTGAAGATGCACCCAAAGAAAGCAAAACAACAAACTGGTCCTCTGAAAAAGCCTGAGAAGAGATTGGCAAGATGAGTTAGATGTTTAACACAGATATAGATATGTTTCTGGGAATAGGATCTGGGTATCAGATGACTGGAAAGATCTACTTTATAGTATCCAGGTGATTTGAGGCAGTGTTTCTTATGCATTTCCAGGCTCCCCTTTTCAAATTTGTATCAGTATTCTCATTCACATAAAAGGATAGAGCATGAAGAACTGATTGTGCCAGAAAAGTCATTAGATTTAAGTTATTTCCCCTTTCCGCAGATCTTCCATGAGATAAGATGGTTACATTGAAGGTAATTATATAATATATGATCATTTGAATAATAAAGATGGTGAGACAAATATGTCAGTTATTTTCCCTTAAAAACTATAATCATTAAATGTAACTATATTTGTCAATGCTAAAGGCAAAGGAGTTAAGTTTTTATTAAGCAGAGTTTTATAATTACTCTGCCTATTTTATTTTCTCCAAGTAAAGTTATTATTGATGTTATCAGTTGTATGAACTTAATGTTAGACAAATAAAGGTAATTATTTCTGTAAGTATTGTCAGTATTAAACAATTTATTAAGTCAAGTAAAAAGATTAGGCAAAGCTTCTTCTAAAATGGAATGGCTGAAATAATATTCTTTATGTTTTTATATATTTTGACTTGGCTAATAGCACTACTAATTCACATGGTCACAGATATGAGCTAAAAAATTTTCTAGTGGTTCAGTCTAGAGGGTCTAAAGTCTTGCCTTAATATAGCAACTTACAAATGACTAGTCAGGCTTCAAATGACTCCTTTATAAAACCCAACATATTGCTTGCTTTTGGAGCCAGATTTAGGAGGTATGAACAGAGGCCGCAATATTTGGCAGAAATTAAAGATCTTTCTAGAAAAGAATATGTAAACTACCTTAAAGGGATTACAACTACCCCACCTCAGTAAGAGTTGTTATAGGTAGTTGAGAACCTTTGAACCTTTGCTTCGTTTTGTTTGATGTAGACTGAACTACAAGTACTGACTTCACATGGACTTCAGAAAGTGAAGCCGTAGTCATCCAAGTTTGATAGAAAAAGATACACACACTGCAGCTCCTTATATATGAGGGAGGTAGCAGATGATTTACAGAACTTCTCATAATCCTGCATAAAACTGCTATGAACAGATGATCAAATTCTCAGAAAGGAAAAACACTTCTACTTAATGAGGAACTGGAGATGAATTAGCAACATTCTGTGGCCCAATGGCCCAAGAACAAAAAGGCTGCTAATGGGCTGAAAACCCAGTATCACACCAGTTTACTTTCATCACTGAGGATGGATACCTCTGCTGCAATTTGTCATTCACGAGCATGGTGTCTAGTCCTGATACAGTCACATCAGGACTCTTCGTGCTCTCTGTGGCCAGTGGAAGAAGATTGGGATCTCCAGAGTCATTAAGATAAGTATTTAAAATAGGACAGCTGAACTGCCTTTAAGGAGCACTTACTTCTCTCCATTGATTGTGACAGCAGTTTAAAGTAAAGAGCTCAAATGTAGACATTACAGTTTAATTGTCTAAAACTCCATCAGAATGTCATCATGGGGAACAGATATTCAGCCTAGAGACCAGCTATATGTCTCTGCCACATCTAAGCCTAATGGCATCTAAGCTTAATCAAGCTTAATTTTATCCTCATAGATAAAAACTCAGCTAATACTAACATTCATAAGGAAGATATTTTCTTAGTTGTCTTCTAATGTAGGACCCTATGAAAAAAGACCATTAGATAGAAAATAACAATCTTTATAACCACAAATATTTATTTATACAAGCTGACAGTATTAAGCATGAGACTTTCTTGGACACTAGAGACCAAAATTTTAGCAGAAGCCTTTATTTCTCAGTAGACAAAACTGACCAAAAGTGCCTTCAAGAGGATGTTGTCTTGTTAGCCTGAGACTTGAATGTCTCCCACTGCATATTCAAGTGATGCAGTTGATACACTGAGAAAGGCATAGTCTGGAGCGATTCGATAACAAATTGTACAGCAAGAGTCTTTGTCATGGCAGAAAGGCTTCAGAAGTCAGCCCTTCCAGAATGATTACATTTAAATCCATGTTAAGTGCTTCTCTGGGAAAATAAAACCAACAAACCCAATCCAAAATTCTAAACTCCAGCCTTTAACTGGTTATTATTGCTCTTAAAGAGAGTTTACAGTCATTTGTTTGCTATGTTTTCAGTTTGCTGGGAAGTTAGTAATCTTTCACAAGCTTGCCACAAATTCATTGAAATACAAATCTAGAATGAGTTTGTATAAACTGCATATGTTCAGTTTCTAGAGATCAAAAGTAGTCCTCTCTGTTCCTTTAATATTTGGTCAAAAATATTTCCAGGATTTAAGGACAGACTGATATTTAGACACATAAATAATATAGAGTTTAACCTTAAAGCGTCTCCTGTTTATTGTGCAGTGACCTCAGTTTCAATTAAACTCAAATTTGTGAAAAAAACATCGCCTATTGTAATCTACCAGCATTAATCTGTCAGTGAACTAATCAAAAGCCAAAAGAACCTAGGGTTAAAATCAGGCACACATTTCTTGTTGCAAGGAAATATTAAGTACATATTCCTGGATAACACCAGGCAATTTTAACACCAGTTCCCTGGATACAAGCACTTTTTACAGCTCCTGCAATCCAAGATTTCTTAATTTGCTCACCTTAGAGCATACTAAAACCATGGTTAATAATTTAATGGAAAAGTTTAAATTCAATTCATGCATGCACACACACACAAAAAAGGCATGTATATGGCACAATCCTAATTTTCAAATGGAAAATAAAAAATTCATATGAACCCATAGGACGAACTGAACCTTGTTATTTTTAGAACTTTTTTTAATGAGCTTGAACTCTTTTGTTCTTCTGATAAGTATCATGAAAAATTGAACATTCTTGATTTCCACTTGTGGTGATTCTTTCATATTAGACATTTATTTACACAAATTACTGGTCTTAAATTTAATTATATTCCTGCAACACCTCTGACCATTGAATACTTTTAATCTTTAATAGAAATAGAGCAGCTTTCCATTTACACAGCATACCTATATTATGAAATTGGGACAGTAAAACAATATTGTTTCCAGATCGATCAAAAAATTAAATGACAACTGTTTAATATAAAAATATAATCTATAACTATACTATATGTGAACAGATTAATATTCTTTATTGAAGCATACCTTTTAAATATTCACTTTTTAACTATTAAATACATAGGCTACACCCTCTGAAAAAGATATGAAATTCCATTTTAGCATAGATATTTAGAAAAATCTTACGTTTGCTTATCCTATTGTTTTAGTTGGGATTTCTGCCTTGTGTATGAGAATTACCTCTTTATTAATACCATGTCCAGTTGTGTTGGAACTGAACTGAGTGAACCTCTGCATCTGAAGAGCATTCAGCAATCTGAAATAGTCTGAAAGTTTATGTATGCCACTGCAGGACTAAATAAACAGTGTATATCCTATCTTTGAAACACAGGATGTAAAAACTTTAGGAATAAATTTGATCACCTCATAACATGCCAAACCCTTAGAGAGGAATGAGTAAATTATTCATCACAATAAAGCTAAAAATGCTCTGGTTGAAGTCTAAGAGCTTCATCATAAAAAAAGATAGTTGGTCCTTAAAATGTTCTGAGTTTTTCCATTTTTCATGATGATTAACATATTATCCAGGCTCAGAAAGGGCCTCCCAGACACAGGTATATACTGAATAAAGTGTTTGGGCTGTGACTGGAAGTCAGGCAACCAATGTATCCTAGGATTTAAGGCTATTCTTATGTTTTTGAGGAGAGGTGTTTCATTTGACAGTCCTAGCTCAGAGATCAGCAGGGATGTAGATGTAACAGATTTTTTTTATTTTTTTTTTTCCTGATAGGCCATTCTTTCTAAGTTTTGGAAATTTGCTCTTATAATCCATGATTTCAGCCTCAATTACAGTGACTATCTCTTGTCTTTTCTCCCACTTTTACATCTGTATCTCATTTTGGTTTATCTGCAGCATCTGAAGTAAGTGCCAAGATAATTAGAGTAAATTAATTTCTGGCTGAAGCTGAAGAGTTTTTTACAGAAAATCACAGGCACCTGCATTCCAAAAGAAATGTTTCCTGTTGTTGTATATTGTTAATTAGCTAATATTTTGGTAATGGACATTTCAGCTTCAGAGTTAAAAATATGATGACATCTTAATAAACTTTGTAAACATCTTTCAGAACTCTGCCACAGGGCTTATGGTAATTGAAACATGCAGAACTTTCATAGCACTGGTCCAAAAACCAATATAAACTTGTTAGGTTTAGGAATTTAGCAACTCTGGAGTTTATGGAACTAAGTAGCATTTTTTTTTTTCCAAGAGATCTATCTTAAAAAACACACTTAGAATTGTTTTGAAGCTCTATATACCAAACAAATTGCTTTAAGGAGTGACACACACATAGTTTGCATAGCTCACAAAGCCTTTAAAATAAATAGCTTTGATTCCAGGAATCTAAAAGTTAGTTAGCAACTGCTTAACTATTTATAAGCATAGTTGTATATTTGATAAAGTAAGTCAAAATCTTGAAAGATGCTCCTAAAGTGATAAAATACTGCTCATTGAGTTGAATGTATTTGTGAGTTTATTAAGACAAGACTATTCATATTCCATTTTAATAAATCTTGTGCTTTACAAGTCCCAAATATAGATAAGGAAAAGCACTATAAATTTTGACACAGTTATGTTCTTAAGAGTCCTTGTTCATACTATTTTAGGTTAACGAACCATTAATATATGTGTTACAACAGGAAAGCCAAAAGAGACTGTTATAATGTCATACTCTGATCTTTAAATCCCCTTCCTCTTTTTGGCTGAGATTCAGGTATGATTTGATGCAAAGAATGATGAGGTCTGCAGGTCTAGAGGGGTGTACAGGATCCTAGATGACTGTGTATAAACCCAACGAATTTGAAGAACAAGAACACATTGTTTTCTAGCTTGGATTCTGGCAATATGGTGAGGAATAGCATGCCTACCATTAAGACAGTTTGTAAGGAAATTTTGTTGCAGAATATGTTGCCAGTCTTTGAGCAGGAGCTCTTCACAGAATCTCAGAATCACAGAATGAGTAGGTTGGAAGAGACCTTCAAGATCATATAGTCCAACCCAGCCTCAATACCTCAACTAGATCATGGCACCGAGTGCCAAAAAGAACAAGTGCCTGGCAACCACAGGGTGAGTGGCCTCTGACTCTGACACTGCAGGTGGACTCCTGAGCTGACCACGTGCTCTTCTCAAAATATAGCATTGGGCTGATCGAGTTTGGCTGGAGCAGACAGGTCATCCCAGAAACAACCACTACTCAACTTCATCCAGCAATGGGATACCTGAAAAATTCCTGCTGCCCCTTATCTTTGAATTATGAAAGGTCTTCCCTCCTCATGGCTCTTTAAGCTACAGAGTTTACATTGTTAGGGCACTGAAGGCGCCACAAAACAGAACTTCCCTGACCGGGAATCGAACGCGGGCCGCGGCGGTGAGAGCGCCGAATCCTAACCACTAGACCACCAGGGAGTGACGGTGCTGTAATGAAAAGCAATAATTTTTGAATCCTATATGTAGGCCAGAAATTTCTTCTTACTTTGCTGTATTTGGACCATGATGTATTTTGAACAATGTATTTGGACATTCGCTGCAGCAGTTTCACCACAAGCCAAATTCATTTTTCTAGTTTCTTAGGACCTGGCAACACCTAGTATGAACATTCTGTACCATGGCTGCTGAGATACAGCTGATGAGTCTGCATTATCCATTATCTTTTCTGGCAAACTCAGGATCACAACTGCTTATCTGTTTTAGGATAACATCCTGGAAGCTGTTATTTATAAATCTGATGCTGATTATTTGCTAGTACTACAGAAAATAATGCTCACAGGGACAAAGTACACCTAAATTACCTCACTTCAAATTCAAGGAAGAAAATACAGCAAATGATATGTAGCATTAGTTAGAATAATAAATGGATCACAGCACTCTGAGACACTGACTGTCCCATTCACTCCAGGAATGACAGCAGAATGTGCAGCCAGGATTCCTATCTCCCAAGACTCTGGGATGCTCCCTACAAGTGTTTAAATGAATCTTACGCAGCGGGAAGATGAGACTTATATCTTGAGCTAAATCACAATGTGGACTCTTAAAAAAGTACAGTATGCTAGGTTCTGGGTGCCTGGAGTGCCCCTGAACTCAAAGCTCTTGGGGACAACTTTGGGATCACAGGCCCTGAGTAATGTTAGTACATGTGGCACCTCTCTTGACTTCTGGGTGAGTAGAACAGCTGGTATCCTACCACTGGCTTATTCAATGCACCTGAAGGACTGCACCTTGTGGAAGAGTGACCCACATTTCAGCAGTTCATGGAGAATGTTGCCCATGGGATGGACTCATATTGGAAAAGTTAATGGAGAATTGTCTCCTGTGTCAGGGACCCCACACAGGAGCAGGGGAAGGACTCCCCTCCCTGAGCAGCAGCAGAAACAACACATGATGAGCTCACCATAAACCTCATTCCCTGTATTTCTGCACTGCGGGGAGTGAAGAGAGAGAGCTTGAGAAGGAGGGAGGAGTGGAGGAAAGATGTTTTAAGATTTATTTAATTTCTCATTATCTTGATTTTTTTGGTAATAAGTTCAATTAATATCCTGAATTCAAGTCTGTTTTGCCCACAATGGTATTTAGTGAGTGATCTCTCCTAAGCCTTATTTCAATTCATGAACCCTTTGTTACATTTTCTCTCCCCTGTGCAGTTGTGCTGCTGAGGGAATGAGTGACTTTGGTGGGTGTTTGGCATCCAGCCAGGGTCAGCCCACTACATCTTCCTTCTAAGATGCCCTGATACCATAAGTGAGATTTTTTTCTTTTTTCCTGGGACATCAGGCTCTGCTTTGCTGCCACTTGCTCCAAGCTCCCTGGATTTGCATGTGACATCCCAGCATGGGACACTGATGGAATCAGAAAATCTTGTTGGTGTTGACTGAAAACTGTCCTCAGTTTTGCCCCAGAGAGATACAGCTGAATTTAACTCTGTTGGGGATGAACAGAACAAATACTATCTGGTACACTGGGCAGAGAACCAATGAAGGGATGATGGAGTTGAGTCTTCCCAAGAACCAGGCATAGATGGGTAGCTTACCTTCTCTCCCATGTGTCTTTGTAACTTTATGAAGCCCTTTGTAATCTGATGGTTTGACTTACAGCATTATGATGATTATACACTTAGGCATCAATTTTTCCCAGTCGTATAAGCAATGGCAAATAGACAGTAATCTATTGTCTATCTTTGCCAAAACATACTATTTATTGTTTGTTAACAGCAAGCTGTCAGGCAATTATTCAGAAGCTTATAAGAAGCTTATAAAAAGTGAAGTAAAAAAAAAATCAAATAGTTGATTTAAATTTTTCCTTTGTCCTTGGTTCTGTTGTCATGATCAAAGAAAACGGGTATATATTTTAATTAGCCTTTGCAAAAGTTACTATTTTTTGGTTGCCATTATGTTGCATAACTTTTCTGCCTGACCTGATTTACCTTTAGTTTAAGTAACTTTGGAATCTGTCATTCCCATACTCATGCTTGATGAAATAGAGGTATATCAGCTTGTTGATGTACTAGTTCAGGCAGTTAGAAAAACAGGGTAGATGTTTTGGACAAGAGCGTAGACACACCAATATTAAATTTCTTCGGAACTCCAAGATAAAAATGCTAGAAATCATCATAATGATGTTCAGTTTACTTTAGAGTATTCTCTTTTGTTGCTTTAGTGTCTGTGTTGCCTTGAATCCACTTCACAAGAATAGATCTGGTATACATAGCTCCTACCAATTTTTAGAAAAAATCCAGTTAAATATGTTGATGTCTAAACAGTGTCCATATTCCCTTTATAAGCCAGCAGTGCTAAACTAGGAGGAGCACTAGGACAATGGATATAATTCTGGTATGCTTAAAATATTTTATATTCAGCTGTTATTTGTCTAAGTTATTGTTTTAAAATTAATAATTTATGTTTTACCAGTTTTAGTTGAATATTTCAAAAACCAACTAGATAGTATTTGGCCTTGATCAGATAGGATTGATTGAACTGAGCTTTTTTGTGTGTGGAACAATCTGGCCTTCTTTTCTCTCTTGAATACTCCACTGTTGATAACTCTTGTACAGCTGTAAAGTACTCACTGAAGAACAGAAAATTTTCACATGATGTTGGAATGTTTTTAGTAACTGTATTTAGTAACTGTATTTTCTAGTTTACTTTTATCATGGGAAGATGAATTGCAAAAGGAGAACTAAGGTGGGACTAGCAAAGCAGACTAGTGTGACTGAAATTAGGGTCACTCATAATTTATGAGTGATATGGATGAATGTTGGCAATGCATGTTGGACACTGTCATGGTCAGTCAGGCCTTGTTATGTATCCAGAGTTATGTATTCATATTGATGCTTGTATCACAGCAAACCAGAAGCTTTCAGTAAACTCAGTGGTTATTGTTTAATATCGACTGTGTTGTTGGCAGGCAAATTGAAACTGGAGATCATAGGCAAATGTGGTGAAACATACAGCAAGTTTTTTGTACTTTCTCAGTATTTCTCAAAATTACTCAAAATATTTTCCCCCGACCTTCTTCATTTGAAAGAAACTTACGTGCCCAGAAATTCTAGTTGGTGGCAACAAAATATTACTTCTGTTGATATTACTTCTGCTTTCAAAACATCTATTACTTTTTCTGAGTGGCTGAAATTTTGAATGCTAGCACTGTCAGTGATCTCAGCTGAGATACTATAACTTTCCAGATTCTGACATCTGTGACCGGAAGTTTAATATTTGCAGTAGTAGTCAAACAGCATAATTTATCAGTCCATTAGTTAAAAGCACAGAGCAAAGTGGAGCGCCACAAGTGTCACAGTATTATGAGCAGAAAAAACATATTGGAATAAGGGGACCAGGTCATAATAAAATAATCTAACCACTGTCCTGTTGCAGCACACCATGAAGGTGCTTGAATTCCCTCTCTGAGTTACTCCAAGCATATATCATAACTTTAATTTCAGTGGCAGCTTAGGCTATCCAAAGCTGTAATTTTCTTTTTCCTGTTCCTGACTAGAGTTTCTGTTCTCATGCTATGCTTCTCTGCCAACACAAGGTTTTTTTGAGCCCATGGTGAAATGGACTGAGAAACTTCTCTCTCTGCTGGTTTTGGTTTTTTTCCTTTCATTTTCTAGCTGTGTTTAGAAATTAACCTCTCTTGGTATCCTCTGGACAGTCCTAACAAATTGAATCATAGAATCATAGAATGGTTTGGCTTGGAAGGGATCTTAAAGAACATCTAGTTCCAACTCCCTGCTATGGGCAAGAGCACCTTCCTCTAGACCATATTGCTCAGAGCTACATCCAACCTGGCCTTGAAAACTTACAGGGATGGAACACCCACGGCTTCTCTTGGCAACCTGTTCCAGTATCTCACCACTCTCACAGTAAAGATTTTTTTTTCCAAATATCTAATCTAATTATACTATCCTTCATCTTCTAAGCCATTCCACCTTATCCCTCTACTGCATGTCCTTGTGAAAAGCCCCTCTCCTGCCTTCCTGTAGGCTCCCTTTAGGAGCTGGAAGGTGCTCTAAGGTCTGCCCAGAGTCTTCTCAAGTCTGAACAGCCCCAGTGCTCTCAGTCTATCTTCACAGGAGAGGTGTTTCTCTCAGGCCCTATGATCACTTTAGTGGCCCTCCTCTGGGCTCCTTACAACAGGTTCATTTCTTATGTTGGGGGCCCCAGGGCGGGATGCAGCACTCCAGGTGGGGTTTCACAAGGGCAGAGTAGAGGGGCAGAATCACCTCCCTCACCCTTCTGTCTATATTTCTTTCTCAGCCCAGGATACACTTGGTTTTCTGGGATGCAGGTGTACAGTGCTGAGACATATTGAGCTTCTTGTTGACCTACATCCCCAAGTATTTTTCCCCAGGGTTTCTCTCAATCCATTCTCCACCAGCCCAGACTTGTGCTTGGGAGTCCTTAGCAGACATTGGGACAGGCTTACCTTGGATCAGGCATGCCTAGGAACACTATCTACTGGTGTGCAGATCAGGCCAGCAACACTTAAAAGTGATGTCAATTTCAATTCTATGTCCACCTGATACTGCGTGATAGTACAAACACAGTACAAAGTCCTGAAAGCAGTTCTGATGAACACTCCTTAATTCCACCTTTCCAAGCACACTTCTGTCTTCTTTCCACTCTTATGGTGGATAGTGTAGCTGGGGTCAGATACATCTCTGTGGTGTCACTGCAGGGCACTGGTATCACACAGCGAAAATTCCCTAGAGAGAAAGTCTATTCATTCATTGTGTTTTGTAAGATTTGCTTTTGTGTAAAATCTCCTAAGCAGATTTTGCTAAGTCAACTCTAGGAACTATGTAGATACTATGCCAACCCAGCTAGGAAATAGTAAATCCATTGATTTAAATGGGACTTAGCTTGAACCACTTACAAGACTAAGGGCTCTTTAATGTCAATAACAGTTGCAGAATTCAGTTCTAAATTTAAAAATGTGCAACATCTGTCTTAACGAGACAACTTCTTGATCTTTTCAGCTCGGATTGAGAGTTCTAGGAAGTAAACAGAAAATAGAGCTTGTAGGTAATAATCTGCTGAAATGTTTTACCATGGAAAACACATTTCTTTCCTCCTTGAACTGAATTGTTTTACACTCTAAGATAAACCAGCCTGATACCAAAAGCACAGATACTTGATCTTCTCAATAAAATACCAGCCACTGTTCTAGTTGATGAGCTTGAGTACAGGCAGATGACAGAAGGTCCCAATCACCTGCTCCTGGCATCTTTTTCTTCCTCCAAATTTGGCTGGAGAATAACCAAGACACTTGAATCCTCTTTTTTTTCTTTGGTGTCCTGATTCAACATGTATTTTTTTCCTCTCGACAGTGTAACATTTTGCACATGCTGGGTTTTCCAGGTTACATCCAGTTTTGGTGTCAGAATGTCTGCCATATCTTATAGCAAAAATGAACATTTCTGTTGTAGCATCTGTCACTGCAATGATCATTTAGGTTGAACTGATATGGAGGTGTCACATGCTTTATATAATATTGTAGAAATTCATGAACTGATGATCCTAATTGCAACCTTAGCTTTAGCTACCCATGTTCAACTCAAAAATCTTAGCGCAGGCCAGAACACTGAAACCATAAAAGAGCACTCAAACTTAATAAGCACAAATTAACAATACAGAAACACTGACTGACTAGTTTCAGTCTCACTTATGTGTGCTTCCATAATCCTGAATGTGTGAGAACACATTCAACATGGTTAGAAATACTTCCGTGTCTATAGGAATCAGGTAGCAAAAATGTTTACTGAAAAGTCAGCCTACTGCTGCAGTGAAAAAAAATCCGAGGAGGAAAATAAAAGTGAAATTAAAAAAAAAGAAAAAAAGCAAATTAAAAAAAAAAGTCTGAAGAGTTCAGAATATTGAAAAAAATTTGCTTCCTTATGCTTTTCTTGGCATATAGAAGCTGTTATAGGAAATTAAATGGCATTTTATTGATTTTAGCCTTTTGTTTCAAACAGAATCATTGATATTGTATTGATATTCTCATATGTAACTACTGTTTAATGCCACGATCCTATTTATTAAATGTGCTTGTCACAATAAGGCATTATAAAAGGAAAAAAAAATCATTTATCTAAGTAAGGAGAGTTAAGCCAAAACTTTTGGAATTATATTATTCACCTTTTGATCTTTAAGAACCTTATTTTCTAAAGAGAATGTGTGTGCTCTGTTTAGCTTTCCTTGAGCTAAGACCAAACCATGGAAAGAGATGCAAACAAACAATAGAATGGGTGGTTTACATAGCAGTGGAATTTTGTCAATGAACTGAAGCTTAGTGTTATTAAAAACTAATTAAGCACTTGAAGCATAGTCTTTTATACTTGCTAATTTTGGTGACTGCTTACATGCTACTGTTTGTTAAATGGCAAAGTTTATTGATTTGGCAAATTCAGTACCACATCGTATTTTTTTTATTCAGTCTGTGTTCCTACATGCAGTTCAGCATTTTTAAATGTCAACTGCAAAGTATTATTGATCTGTAATTAAAAGTGCAGAGAAAAATTAACATAGTAGAAGTTTATGGTCATTAGTACAAGTACTGTTAGGCAATTATTTAGCTTGCTTTAACATCTTCTTTTTTCCAGTTATTGACATTTAGTAAAATACTCGCCAGCACATTTTTATTTTTTAAAAAAAGACAAGTTGAATAGCTGCTGAGAAGTGGCCCTTTATAGGTTTTCTAAAATCAGAACTTTGTGAAATTATCTAAAAATTATTTCTCAGAAGGGCTTTCTTAAATGGAAGAATATTAAAGGAAAAAATAGCAAGTGTTACATGTACACTCACTATCTGGAGACATTTGTTATCTAAAAATCAGAAATTGCTTTTCCCATGAATAGAGATAAAAAAGGGATTGGACTTTTTTTTTCTAGCTTGAGACATAGATACATTGATGAAGTACATAATATGTAGCTTCTTTTTATTTCTTTTTTCTCTAATAATACTTTTTCTTCCTTAGATACAGCACATGTCCTTTGAAAATCATCTAGCACAGACTGTTTTGTTTCTGGTTCACCTCAAGATCAGGTGAATAGTAGCTGGAAGCCACTGGCAACTCTTCAAGTGACTTGAGCAAAAGGCCTTCCATGTCCAAGTCCAGTTCCCAGTAATTATCACAAATTGGTGATCTTGCTGTCTCCTCAACAGAGGGGCTGAGTGACTTGAAGAGAGGACCTGCTAGGCTGAAGGGAGGATGAGTTTTCAGCAGCTGTTGCTATCCTCCTGTCTGCTATATGAGCAGATGAGAGATGGGCTCCCAAGCCCATGCCCTGGGTCCTTCTATAAATATTCATTTATTAGTATCCCCTCTTGCTGTACAGTGCCAGCTCACTGATGTTTAAGAATAATTTGGAATGTATTAAAAAGTTGCCTGCTGTTTTTTGTTGGTTTGGGTTTTTTTTATAGGCATGTATCTTATAATTTTGAGACAGTGATACAGTCCATTTTATATGTTTTATAATTAGAGAAAGGACAATCACTGACCTCCAAATCAGTTCATCAAACTGCAGTTCCTGAAAATGCCTGCTGGCTCCATGTCTCTCTCATGCAGCAGTTTCCCTGGTGAGACTGTGGGGTCCACCATGTTTCTGAGTATCTTTCCATTGCCAACACTATAGGACCCAACAGCAAGGTTATATGTCTCAGAAAATCACCTTAAAGGGCACAGTCTGGCTGCTGAACCTGCCCTAGAAGAGGGTACAGGTTTCCTGAATGCAAGTTCCTCTTTGCATGAGGTAGCAGGCCAGCATAGGAAACACAGTTTAGAACTGTATCATGCAACTGCTAAGGAAGTAAATAAATAAGAATTTCCATTTTTGCTGACACTACATTCTATTCTGGCTGCTTTGGCTTCTTTGTTTTCTAATGGTGTCTGGTTTAGAGGAGATACCAGGTAAAATATTCCAGCAGTCGAATATAAAGCCTTTTAATTTTCAAGACCTGCATAAGGAGTCTTATGAAAGTCTTGATACAGGAGTCAGACTTGACTTTGATAAACAATTTTTTCTCCATTGTTGACAACGTGTAATGCTTCTGCTGAAACCTTACCTGAACAGAAGTTGTTATATAAATACTGGGTTTTCACTTCTAGAGAAAAAGAAATGCCTCACAGTCTTAGTTACAAATTGTCAAGGAAATTGTAAGGAATTACAGGGAAAGTTTTGAATACTAGAGTTAAAATTTTACAAAAAAATAAACAAACAAACAACCACATTTTAAACAACTACTATGTTAAAATTATGACTGCTATGGCATGTTATCACATGTTAGCAGTGAGGAGGGAGACATGTACAATGTCTTTCCATTCAAAAATTCAAAGCTGCCTCAACCTGACTTTTTTAATCTGCAATATGACAACAGGGCAATGCTTTTATGGGGTAAACTTGTGTTAGCAAGACAGTACTATCTTCATAAAATTTTCTAAGACTGTTTTCTTCCTTCTCATTACTTTAAAGTGGATGATACTTTTGGAAGGAATGCAAGTGTTTTTTCTTTTTGCTTTTGAGACCATTTCACTGAGAATAGAAGAGTCCCTTCAGGTTTGAAGAGTTCAAAGATCAGCTAATAGTAAGGCCATGTAATCATTCATGGGCCATGTCTATTTCTTGCTTTGTTCTACTATTTTCATGCCAGGGTTTTCTGTAGTGGATTATTTTACAGAAATTGAGTAGTACTGTATAATGTTTATTGCACACCACTTCTTGTTCTTTTTATCCATTACAATTGTGGTCATAAGCTATATGAGCATGGTATTTACAGTTAGTTAAACTAAACAAGAGTAAAGACATTCATCTTGACAACTAAAGGTGCTAAAACCAAAACCCAAACTCACGCATTGGTATGATCGAGCAACAATTACACAGTGAATTAGAAATTGCTGAAACTTTTAAGCTCCCAAATTTTAAATAAATGTTTGGCTGAAAAATGAAGTCAACACAACTGTATGTAATGACAACATAAACTTTTATGTTTTCTTTTTCTGGTAGCTATAGAAAAACATTAGAAAAATATTTTTTAAATAGTTATTTTGAAAATTTAGTTGTGAAACAAAAGATTGTGCAATTTATGAAGTGTGAAATTATTTTATGGAATTGTAGGGACTTATTCATCCAGCAATCAGAGCCTTTTTTTTTTTTTTGGTGCTAGTGTAGAATCAGCTAAAATGAAAAAAATTGTCTTGCCTTGTCAAGAGAAATTAATAATTTTTAAATATAAATTTTGGTCAAATAGAGATTTTATCTTTCTTGATCAAAGCACAAAGAACAAAAGTTCAATTTCATTAAAGTGAAGGTAGTGGTTATTTGTCTTTCACTGTTGACAATATCAAAAGCAGCAGTGCAATTTCTGTAACAGCATAACACCAAGTTTTTCTTTTTTGGTTGATCGGAAATTTAACTGGTAGTTGAATCAGTTGGTTTTGTCTGAAAGTCAGAGCTGTGAAATTTTCACACAACTTTTTTTTTTGTGCAGAATAAATATTTCCTCTGGTACACATGGTAAATATAATATACTACATGTGCGCCAAGGATGAATACAGACCAGGGGGATCAGGAGAGATTCCTGACCCACAACATGCAATACTGCAGATCTTTCATGCTTCGTTTGAATCAACATAATTTCTGGAATTGCCACCTTCTCTCTGAACTGTTCAATGGCACTACTCTATGGGATAGGACTGAAAAAAAAAACTTGGAGGAGAAACCCTGGCCCAAAATGGGTTTGTCTACGTAACTCAGTTCCTGGGCTGAGACATCCCTGTAGGACAGCAGTACTACTGCATATAGGAAGTGCCATACCTTACACACTTTTTAAGTTTTGCACTGAAAGTTTACATCTTCAGTAGCCTCAGATGTTGAGGAAGCATTTTGCCTTTAATTAATGTATTTTTGCTGTCTTTTTTTTTTAATGTCTTTGCTGATTTGTCATTTCAGCTGTAAAGTGTGGTAGTATGGTGCCTTGTTTCTCTTTCAAACTCATTAGTGTGTAACACACAGCTTTTTATCAGTATATAAATCTTTGAAATACTGTAAAATAATACTAAAATATGACATGATAATATTTTTTAGGGTTTCATATTCAGAGACATTTTTCTAGCTTCTATAGCATGAGAAAAGCAACATTAGGTGGTACAGAATGCACAATAAATTAGTTCTCCAAAACCCAAAAGTGCCTAAATATTTCTTTACATTCACAGTATGTTAACTGTACAACATGACTATATAGCAGATAATTTCAAATCACATTATATTCTGTTTTCTTTCTTTGAATGGCATTAAAAAAAATCTCAACAGTGCAATGTAGAGGCTTTTGTAGAGGCTTTTGAACAGTACTCTGTTACTTTGGTAAAATACACACAGATGCACATACACATACACAGAGAAAATATAATCATAAGCATTTCCACTGTAATAGTAACCTTTCCATAGACTTTCCAACTTGTCTGGTCTTCCTTGAAGGTCGATTGGGTTTTCAACTCTGTTATCTGCTAGGTGTTTGATGGAGTGGTCCAGATAACAGAGGAGAGAGCAAAGGAAAAAGAATTTTTTGAAGATCAAAAGTGTCTGTTCATTTTGTTATCTGACCCTATCTGTTGTCATAGTAACAGGTTTCTTTTAAACTCTGCCATCAGATGATTTGTCTCTATCTGCTATGAATTCTGCTTTGACTGAGTAGCTGCTGGTAAGGTATAAAGTGTGTGCCGTGTTTTCCAGTTTCCTACTGCAATATTAAGAAGTGAAAGACAGAAGATGAATTCTATTTTCCTATTGGATTGTTCAAGGTTCCGTTTTTCAGAAATATTGAACGGTCATCCTAATTTGACCAAATAGATAATACTTCCAAAATTGTCGTAGCACAGTAGTCTCAGTTCTAGGGCTGGTAGTACAGAAATGAAAATCCAGGCCCAAATCCCAAGAAGGAGAGTGCAATTCCTGTTTAAGGCTATGGTGCCTGAAGTTACTCATTAAATGCTCATTGACTCCACACAAAAGCAGGAACAGGTTGTGAATGGTTTAATCACAAAGGGGTCCAGAAGAACCGTATTCTGTGCTGGGTGTGCATAATGGCAGGTCACTGTAGTAGTTCCTATTTGCATGGACTATTAATTCTCTCCTCCCTTGGGTAACTTAATCATCAACCAGCATATGGAAGGAGAACACAAGATTATAGAACTTGAACTGAGTCATCATACCTCATTGTCTGCCACTGCAGAAATCACAACATGCTTTCAAAAATAGGACAAACTGATCAGTTCCACCTAAAAATTACATGCCTTTCCCCCCCCCGCCACTAAATTTCCTCTGCCAAAAGGTACTTCCAGAATCTCATGACCATCATCAATAGACAACCCTTCACCACCTTATTTTTGTCAGGTTGTCTGCCAGGTTATTTCAGTCTCCTCTTGTAAGATGGGCTCTGAAGCCAAAGCAGAGATCTGTGCAATTAGAAATTATACCTATTAATTAGTAATTAATAATGGTTATTTAAATCTAAGCATACTGAAGTATTTTAAATAACAACAGGGTACAAATATTTTAGAAAACTGATGGCATAGCCAGGCACAATGCATGGGGACTTTATAAACATATGTGACCAATGGGACTATTAAAGAGAAAAAGATGTGGGAAGTTGCACGTAAGAAGTATTCACATAACAAACAGCTGAAGGACAAAAAACAAGCACATAGACTAGCTGAGGACAACCCCTTATGAGAGGAGGGTAAATAGCACTAGAAATAGAGAAAAGCAAGGAAAGTTGTAGAAGAAAGGAAACTAGTCCATTTCTCCTGCTAAGAATAATTGGCAAAATGAGAATTTTTTTTTGGTTATACAATATATACATGGTAAGCGAAAGATGATTTTTAGAACCTCGGATTGATTACACAGAGTCATTTCTTGAGCTAGACATGCCTTTGAGTTGGGCTTTCTGACGACAATGTAACAAGCTAAGCTGAAGGACAACTTGTGCCTGGGTTTCCAGGCAGCAAAAGCATTCCCAAATACAGAACAGACCATCACCAATTAAGATTACAAAAGACACTAGCTGATAAGAATTGCCAGTGACTTTTTTCAATCACTGGATATGATGATCTATATGACTAACTATATTAGTATTTTTAACTAACAGGAAATTTGTAATGAGAAATGAGTGCTTTGAGTGGGTTTACAAAAGTTATAGAGAATCTACATGGGAAACTTTCCAGAGAAGCTGTTCTTCATTTGCTAAGAATAGATTCTAAGCAGTTAAGTAATAGGCTTTCCTAAGATGTATGCACCCATGTATTTTGAGTGTCAGAAGTTAAGGGGAGGATTTGAACTTGACTTCTATTAATGTTAGAAAGGATTTCACATCTATATTTATGAGATGGCTGTTTACTCAGTATTAATCTGGGTGCCTGATTTTACTTTGATAATTGATTAAAATTATCAGTTTGATAGCCTTGTTCCTAGAATTATGGTGTGTCATTGAATATTAGCTCTTTAGAAGTACAGTCTAGCAGTACCAGTATTTTCTTCTGTAAGACAGATACTTGTAGCTTTGCTGTAGGTGTCTGTTCTGTTTGAAGAGCAGACTGATTTTGGCCTGCCTGAAGATCCCACCTGGTCTTGTCATGCATGCCACAAGCTTTCTCAAATGACCTTGAGCTACGTTATTTTTGCCTGACATCAGCCACAGGACCAGGTGACCCGGGCATCAGCGATGTGCAATGGCAGCTGCAAAGCGTGCGCTGTTGCTAGCTGCTATAGGTGGGCATGCAGCCAGGAGTGTCCTGAGTGGCAGTGGAAACCCAAATTTTCCTGTGATTTACCTAAGACCTTGTTGTCACCGTGGGAAGGTGAGAGCAAGTTCTAACATCTGTGGAGATGCTGGAAGTATAGTGGAGAAACACTGTAAGATGAAGGAGAAACACCTATATCTGACTACTCATGCCTCCAATTTTCTACTTCATCAGAATAATTATTTCTGGCAGATAAAGTTTCAGTTTAGCACTATGGATCTCAATTCTGCAAATACTTACGTTTAATTTCAGGAATGCAGATAGTTCCATTGTGGTTTATGAAACTAGCCATGTGCTTGGAGTTATGCATGCGCATAAATGTCAGGATTGCTGCCCAAGGACATAATTTACCAATAATCTGTGGGAAAAAGAAATGTCTTCTATGGAGGGCAGCTACTTCTTGCAGAAATGCCTACATGGGATATTGTTTTTACAATCACTTTTAGACAAGTTACTTTCTAAAAATCCTGGTTCATGGGATTTTCTTTTGAATGCTTTATGGATATATCTTCCTTTTTATTGAGGTATTTTCTGGCGAGAATTTTAAAGCAGTTTTCAAAAGCCAGTCAGGCCCAGCTTCTTCTCTTTAGAGCAGGCGCGGGTGGGCCTGGTTCCTTTAGATCTGCAAACTGGGGAATCTACAGGCAGGTCAGATCTCAGGAGAGGAGTTTGTCATATGGAAATGTTTAACGGTCCAGCTTACATTCTGTATAGTCTCTCTTTTATCTTTTCAGGGTTTGAACATGATCCTTTCAAAGCCAGATAACCCAGAAAAATCCTCATGACTGCTTTGCTCGCTCCCTGATTCCTATAATCACAGTCCAGGAGGAATAGGTTACTATGACAATATCATTGCAATAGTTTTGTAAAGTGCTTTTAAATTTTTTTCAAGTCCCTCTCAGTGCTTAAGTCCTTTTCTGTTCTGCAGAATGATAATTTCTGCCATTTTACTTATGCTACAACCAAGAAACAAAGGAACTAGAAAAGTATTTTGCTACATGAGCAAGCATTGCCTCTCAGTATTTACATAAGTGGAGGAGCACAGTCAGAGAAACTCATATAGAAAACCTCTTCAGCTCCATGTCTGGATATATGCTGCTGAAATACCTTTAGACAACTTTTGTTTGTTTCCATATGTCTAATATAACATAAGGATCATATTCTTGTGTCCCTTTGTTATACTGATATGACCATCATCAGGGACTACAGACACTGATCACATCTTCCAGTTGATTTGTGCTTTTGAAAACATTATGCTTATAACAATAATTATAAGGTAGATGACAGAGAACTGTCAGGCAAAAAACACCTTCAGTTGGCACCAAAATGTGTTAGATCTATCTTATACACGGTTCCATCTCATATATTTTTTTAAATTATGGTAATATTATTGTATATGAGAATTTAAACCATGGGTAAATTAATGCAATTTAATGTTTTGATTTTTGAATTTTTTTATGCTTATGCTCATAAGGCCATAGGGATAATTTTTTGTAAGGTTGTAAATGTCTTAAGGAAGGTCAACTGTACAACCCCTTGATCAAAGCGTGGTAACCTACAAGGTTAGACCAGGTTTCTCAGGGTTTTATCCACTCTGGTGTTGAAATCCTCCATAGATGGAAAGGGATTGGCCTCTCTTGACAATCTGTTACAATGCTGGACTATCTTCATGTCCCAAAAGCCTCATCAAATTTGTGCAAAACTCTGAGATCAAAATTTTTCTCCCTCAGTTTCACTGTGAGACTTTTAGCCTGGGTCTGCTTTAGTTACTTATGTGAGGGTGCATGTCCTAGTATGAAAACAGACACCGGTACATTGAAGTAAGTGGAGCCTCTGCCATGCTTGAAATTATGAGTCTTCTTGACGCCTTGCCATCTCAGGATCTAATTCTGAATGGTAGAGTTACATGGTGCTGGAAACATTTTTCAGATATTGGCTATAGTCACTTTTTTTTAAAGCATTTAACTCATGAAGGTGGCTGCATTAGTAGGGTTGTATGGACCGGTTGCTACAACTTTCTGAGCTCAAGGCAAAATTCCAGGTTGAAAGGTGTGGTCATGCATTACCATTAGATTGATACAAAGAGAGAATATGCCTATCTGAAAGTAAAAAAAAGACTGTGCAGAAATACCTTCCAATGCGTATTTTTGAAAGTATTTTGTGAATAGCTGTTGTCCATTGAGAAATGCTGCTGAGGAGTCAGTGGAGTGTTACCCTGGCAAAACATTATTTTTTCTACCTCTCAAGATGTGCTGTTCAGAGCTTAGAAGGGGACTAGGTAGTATGAGCCTTGTTTCTACCTTGAGTGTAACCAAGTCAAAGTGATGTTCTAAATTTGGCTCATAGTGAAGACATGATTGATTGATTGATTACAGGATGCATAAAATGCAATTTTTAAAATATAACAGAGTACAAGAAGTGTTTGGAAACAGTACAACATAGCTTATATTACTAGATAAATGTTAAATGATCATAAAGCCTTTGAAAAAAGATGGTAAAATAGAGAAATATGTCTAAAATCAAACATAATCAGATACAATATTATATTGGATTATATATTATAATATAAAGATTATGATGAACACTGGATTCCAGCAGCAGAGAGTGGTTGCAACACCTACATGGATCTCAACATCACTGAAGAAGAAGCAGACAGAAAGAGATAAAGAACTGACTCTACTAAAACACAGTAGCTCTCAACTGTACGTCTTCTATTACCTCTGTATTATAATAAAGATGTGATCATAGTATATGTAAGCACATAAAACAATCATACTCACAGTGAACGTAACAAACAAAGGACACAAACCTTTCCTCTGTCAGCAGAATATTTTTAGAAAGAGTCACTGGCCCTCAAAGCACATATCTTCCTCGATCTCTTTCCAGGCAATAAGTATATTATCAGGATGATAAAAAATTCTCTATCCTCTGATTTTTTTCATCTTTTGCACTTTTGATTTATTTTATCAAACAACTTGAGAACTTTCCAGAAATGGTATTTTTGTTGTAACACCACAGAAAACTGGTGCCAAGCTTGGTCAGCTACCTGATTAGGATAAAACTGAGGTGGAAACCACCATTTGTATCATGCCCAGATAACTTGTAAGGTATGCAAGGATACTGAAATCTGGTTATCTGGTAGATACATGGAGATCAAGGCATGTGGGAAAAAGGGCCGGAAACATATGGGGTGCAGAGACCACATGGGGAGTGGGAGAGCTGGCAGGACAGCTGGTCCCCAGATGATACTGAGATCAAATGACTGAGTACTTCAGCATGGCTTAAGTAGTTAAGAAGTGTGGAGATGGAACTCTCCCTCATACACAAGAACGTGCGTGTATTACTGCTCTAATTAAGTCTCCCTGAGCATCAGAAGAAACCAAAGTCACTGAGATAGTTTCCCTGTAAAGTACAGGACGTCCTCAACCCACCTATAAAAGTCCCTGAAATGTCCTAACCCTTGGAGAAACCTTGCAGTTTACAGGTGATGAATCTGTAGCTCCTATTGGACTTATTCACCCCAGCAAAAGAAGTTTATCTATTGTACCTGTTGTATCACTGAAGACACAAAACATTGTGGACTTCATTGCACCCTAGTAGGCCAGACACTTTCTCAAAGCTGTGCACTAATTACTAATACTGCTGCTACTTCATTTTTTTTTTTCTGGTTTGTGTCCTTTGTTTGTTATGTTCACTGTGAGTATGATTGTTTTATGTGCTTACATATACTATAATCACAGCTTTATTATAATACAGAGGTAATAGAAGACGTACAGTTGTGAGCTACTGTGTTTCAGTCCATGGTGTCTTACACAGATTGTTCCTTTTAATAAAAACTGCTGCAGCTTTTTTAGGCTGAAGTATTGCCTAGGTCTGGTTGTATTTTTCAAAGACCAACTTATTCAGGAGTTCTGAAGACAAAATCACTGGACACGAGACAGAAATCTCACTTTTCTCCTCTTCCTAGTACAGCATTTTAAAATCCGTTGTTACTATTTGTAATAATGAGAAAAAATCCTCTATCAAACATATTCAGTGAAGTAGAAGCAAAGAGATATTGCTGATAAAGGAAAACAAGAGGTCATCAAGCTGAAGATTTGTCTCCCAAACATATAATAGATGACTCTTTGTTCTCTCTTAAACTTATTATTATTAGTGAGTTAGATTTATGGACATTGTAGTGGCTTGAAATAGGCATTTCAGAAATATTTGAAATCATATTGTAGGTAAGAAGCCCGTCTAAACATCTTCAGACTGTGAAATTAAGACCCACAGGGAAAGCAGCTTTCCCAAAATCACGTGGCAACCTAGAGAAAACTGGAGATAGATCACAAGACATCTGGACTGCTTTGTCAGGAGCCTGTCCACTGGTTCATGCTGTTTCCTCCAGGAAGCCTTTCTCATGCAAATCTTATGTTCCATATCCAGGCCTGTGTTGGTTAAGTGCATCTGAGCATGTATCATGTTTGCACATACCCAACTCTACCCTTTCTCCCCATCAGCCTTTCTCTCTGTCCAAGTAGAAAAGTTCAATACAAGGCCCTAATTCACACACCTCCAAGTGTCAGGAAACAGTTCCAGTAACTTAGATATGGATAGAGACTGCACATAGAAAATTTCATGTGAAAAACAGATCAGAAAGTTAGATATCACCAGAGAAGGGCCCCAAAAGAAAACAGTTGGATAAATGCAAATATGAGAGTCTCTCTCTTACCATTACTCTAACTGCTATAAAAATATTGCCGATGGGGTGATGAGATCAGTCTGGCCACAGCTGTCATTGTCTTTAAAAGCCAGACAGTAAAGTGTGGGTTGTTTTTTTTTTTACCTTTCCCTGTTTGTTGTTAAAAAATCCCACTATAAATTGTACCCTTGAAATGAGAGCAATGGATGCACATTCTTACCTAAAGAGAAAACAGAATCTGTAATAAGAGGATTATGAATAAACCATTTTTATTCCATTATTTTTAGCCTCATCAAAGGAGATGATTTCAAACTCTTAACAACATTCACTCTTGTATCTTCACATCACAGTGCATAACACCCAGGTGACTGGTCTTTGCAGGAAGATTTCACATGCTATCCTGTTACAGCCTATTTATTTGCCCTCTGGAAACCATGTTCTCAGTTGGCGGGATTCAACTCCCCCAGGAGAAGATGTGCCTGGCCAACTGACACAGACAGTCTGCAGGGAGGGTTGGATTTCCTTAGCATGACAATGGGCAGGGTTTTATTGGCACAGACGGTTTGTGTCAAGCATGTGAACATATGTTCCTGAGGTCTGCAGGAGGAGCAGTTACAGATCTCTTAATACCCATCCTGGGTTTTATGTTGGCCTGCTCCGCCAGCTCAGGAATGGGTCACTGTGGGGCTGAGTTTACCAGGGCTACCTAACCCAGAGAACAAATGTTTAACCTGGCTGATCATGCACTGAAGCGTTTGCCAGTCGCTTCATACCTCACAGTTTAATATTTCTGATTGAGTTTAAGATTTAAAATAAAATGCCCTGAAACCCTCTAAACTCAGAAAAGAAAAAGATGTACATGTTCTCAGTACAATATGCAGATCCAATTACTTCTATTGATTTCAGCCCAAACAGATGTCTAGACCAAATTCAACAAAATATCTGAACATCTGAAACCAAAATATCTAACATTAGGTACCAGATTTCTGGGTTAAAATTAAAACAAGGCCCACAAATAACTCAATAGACTTCTCAGGCTGGATGAAAGTCGACAATATAAAGAAACCATGTGCCTGAAATCCTGTCCACTTCATCATCTGCTCAGGATTGGCAGCCTGAAATGGTCTGAATTACCAAAGCTGGGATTCGTTTCACTGAACTTGTTTATCTAGAAGTAGGAGAGACATCTAAGTCTAAAGTAGTAATTCTGGGCTACCCTTGTGGTTAACAGAAAGGAGCAGACACTGTCAGATGACTACTTCCTGCACAGAGACATATTTGAAAACAGACCAGATGAATTACACTCAATGGGTGTTTCTTACTGTTTTGTTATTCCCTTTCTAGGAGCAAAAATCAATTGCCAAGGTTAACCAGTGGATTCAGGAAGACCTGGTCACACATACTTCAGTGTACTTGTTGCTGAAGGAAGGGGTTCAAAGAACAAGAGGTTTTTGTCTGATAAATTTAACCCTAGGAAATGGAGGAATGATAATTTTTTTCCCTTTAGGTTCACAGATAAGATATTGCTCCTGATTTGAATCAGTAACATGTACAAATCTAACAGCAAGTCAGTGAAGGGTGGAAGACCAACTCTGTCATCCCTCAGAAAATAGTCACTGATTTTTGAATATTCAGATGAGGTGGACAAGGAGAAAAGAGGTGTCAAATCTATGACTATCCTGCACTATGTGTGACATGTCAAAAGTCTCATTTTATTTCTATTTTGCCTTTTCACATCTTACCATCAGGAACCTTTAGTCATAGAAATAACTTTGGGCTTGTGAGATATCCTGACTCAAAAAAGCTGTTTTCACATAAAATTTCTGATCACAGGTGTAATGTTTCCAGGGCTGAGAATTTGGGAAATTTAATTTAAAGAATAATAAAAGAAAAAGCTTAAATCACCTGAAAACTATGGAAGCATTCAATGACATTGTGATTAAAGTTGAATAACTCTTCACAAAGACATACAGCAGAGATGTATGATTGGAGGTTTGTTGCAATGATTTTGTGCAATTCAAAGGGAATATCTACTGGGAAATAATATGAAGAATATAAAATTTTGCAATAGGCTTTTTGAGAAGCTATCAGAAGTTTTGTTTTACAGTAGACATAATAAGGCCATTAGCAAATATAAGCTATTGTAGTCTTATTTCCTTTTAGAGTTTCCTATGGCCTTCCATTGTCCTTTTTTGCTATTTAATTTTTCAAAAATTTCTTCATTGAAATAAAGCCCCTGATTCTGAGTATCATTTCTTTAGAACAGCTTTTGTCTTGCACTCCAAATACCTTCAAAAAGTATATTTAAGGCTGTCATGACAGAGTTAATAAAAGCTTGAAATTTAAAGATGTAGGAGAGAGATGGGATTTAGGTGGCATTTGATTACTCTAGCATTTTCCTACAGATGAATGGACTTTTCTGAGATGAGGATAAATATTCTTGAATTTTTCTGAAAGGTGTTTGAATTATTTATATTTTCCATGAAAACACAGGGTTGTGCAATGAGGGCAAAATAGTTTTATCAGTCTTGAAATAATGCAAGCTCATACAGCTTGTTTCTAGCTAATTGGAAGCAACAAACCTGTTAAAAATATTTCCTTGTATAAAGCGTGGCAGTTATGAGAATAGTTCTTTTCTCAGACCTTCACTGCTAATGATTTGTACTGGTGATTTGACAATATCATTAAGAGAGAACATTTGTTTATGACACCTGAGTGTCTAGAAAATCTGGTCACTGCACACTTGCTGGGACTAAGTGAGATTTCTCATTAAATCCACTGGATATATTCAATACATACGCAGTAGAAAATGTTTGCTATTTAATGTGCAGATATAAGGAGACCTTTTTTTTGTTTTTATTGTTAGCTTAAGTTATTAAATGATGACTATATTAGCAAAATAAAATAGATTTTCTTTTAAAAGACAAAACCAACAAGTATTGTTGCTGGGCAAATATCAATATAATTTTGTAGCATTTGAAAAACTGTCCAGGTACTTTCTGGTTTGTCCCTTTTTCATAGCATCCTAATACCATTTTGGCAAGTTTGATATTTGATTTGAAGGGAAAATAATAAAGTGTTTTCTTTGTATTGATTGAAGAAATATAGTGCTTATTTTTTGCTTGGTTTTCTAGTACTTATTCAATAGGTTAAAGGGCAATACCATCTGTTTCCTAACAGGACATTTTGTGTAAGATTTGCAAGTCCTACAGGTACCTTTAAGCATGGATAAATATGCACTCATGGTTTCAGCTGGATAGTTTTTCACCACCAAAGGATGATTATGTTGTGTGCCTTGAGACATAGGCTATAATATATTTCCTGTCCCTTTATTGCATTTTGGAATCATAAACAATGACTGTTTGGCTCAAAGCCATTTATTCAGCCCAAAAAGACATTATTTGCACAACAAAAATCAATAAAAATGTTACTAGCTCTGGCTGGATACTTTGCTTAACTGTGATATTTGTCTGTCACTGATGGCATGCCATCTCTCGTAGGAGACTGGGGCCAAAACAGAGCTATTGATCCAGTCATCAGTGATGGATACTGGCATTTGGAACGGGCTGCTGCAGAGAATCTCGATTAAAAAAAATATTTCTATGTTTTGCCTGCAGCAGAGCCAAGATAACCTGAATGAGGAGATTTTCTCTTTTATATTGGGTTTCTCCTCTTGTGGTTGTTAAATGCTCTGGACCAAAGTTCATTATTGAAAGAATTAAGTCAATCTATGTTTAGCCAAAGGCTTTGACATCATATCAAGCTCTCCTGATTTAGACAGGAGGTAGTTGTCCTTTTCATCACCTTAAAAGCATAGGGGAAGCGTTTTATACACACCAGTGATAGAAGTGATATGCTGGGCTATGCTTACACTTTTTTCTATTGTAAAACATCAAATTATGTCTAAGAAAAACAAGACGAAAACTGATTCTCACACAATGTTATTTAAACACTGACCTATCCTTTGAGGCACTGGGTACTCTCTGCTCTTGCTTTATCAAAAGTTAAAGATGCTTAACACTTAGAAACTCCCAGTGTTTAGCTCTAGGTTATCTAATTAGGAAACATCCCCGCAGCTACTTAAGAAAATAAATTGCAGATGAAATAAAACCATGTTTTAAGCTACTATAACTGAATAGTATTTTAAAAGGGTACTGACAGTTTAAAATACACTTTTATATTTTTAAAAGGTGTCCTCTTTCACCAAATTAACTGATTTTAAGAATATAGTAGAAAGACGAGCATAAAGCAGCCTCTTAAATTAGTCTCTGAGAAATATCTTCAAAGTAAAGGAGTTCAGATTCATCTCATTGAGTTAGATTAGATTTAAGAAATTTACATGGGACGGGTGGTGAAACACTGGGACAGGTTGACCAGAGAGGTGGCAGATGCTCCAGCCTCAGAAACATCCAAGGTCAGGCTGGACAGGGCTTCAAACAACCTGGTCTACAGAAGGTGTCCCTGCTCACTTCAGGGAAGTCGGACCGGGTGACATTTAAAGCTCTGTTCCAACCCAAACCACTCTATGATTCTACAATTTTTTTCTCTCAGAGGTCAGAATTTTCACACAAAGTCTGGTCATGAAAATATTCCAAACATAATTCACAACAGTGATGGGGATTTAAGAGTCATTGATCATGTAGTCAAGCTGATTTGAATGTTTTGATGTTAGTTCTGAATAACACAGGCAATAACAAAACAACTCTGATTTTGACAGGTCTATCTGAACTGCACAAAATCATGCACACTTGATAGCTGTGCAGAGATCATGATCATCAGAACAGTGGCCAAAGGCATGCAGGAAGGTTAACATCTGGTCTGTCTTTTTATGTTGTTAGAAATTCTGAGAAAAATTAATCATCTCATCTATGTAGGGGAAAATGGAAATAGACTGGAAAAAGAGGAGGCTTCTGGCTGAGCTTTTAGTGTGGCCATTCAGTGCCTGTTGACCTGCATTGCCTATTTTCACTCGGACATGGGAGCAGAGGGCAAATTTTATGAAGTGTAGGTTGCATTAAGCCTTGCTATATAGGTTTTCCTTCCAGGCCTGCTCAAAAGAAGCAGCATCAAAAGCGAGCTGGTACATGACTGGTGCTCTATGACATCATCCATCTCCCTTACCACCTAAACCCACTTGCTGTTATCCTGCCACAAATAATAAAAATAAATATCTGATTTTCAATAAGCATCATTTTATTCTCTTCCATGTCAGCAAATTTTCTCTAGATTCACACAGAGCTTTTACCACTAAATTCTTTGTAATTGAATGAGGAAAAACTGAAAATTTCTTGTCTTTGTTTTCTCTCTGAAGAAGCACTTTGGGGGTAGTTTGTTTAGCTCTTCTGTTTCAGAAACTTAATTATTAATAATATTATAAATTTCAGCAATAATATGCTACAGTTGGTGCTTCTTGGTCTCCTGATATTTTTTTCATACTACTACAATACAGTTAAGGTAAAAGAGTCTATATCATCTGACCTATTTCAGGGAGACAATTAGGCTGGAATTAAAACTGCAGGCTTAAACATGAAGTGTATTGGGAATGCACTTCCAGGCTTGCCATCTTTCTAGAATTTCTAAAATATACTTCACTTTGAAAATTAGATTGCATGAGTTCTACGAGCCACTTCTTAGACAGGCTTTCCAGGTCCAACATCTTAGATGAAATTATAATTGTTTGAAATCATATTATTAATTTTTTTTATTCTTTCTCAGATAAAAAGTAAAAACTACTAGCATTAAGGTTTTACATTTTAACCATAGTGAATTGTATGTGAGCCAAGAGTTAAATCCTTTCCATATGCACTTCTATCAATAATAAAAAATGAAATAAATTATGAATATGACAGTATATATGTTTACACATATGTTTTTACATTAGGTGTCTGTGGAAATATTTAATTATGTAGATTTTTTTCTTTTGTTATGGTGTGCTAATTGTGTAGACTAATATAAAAATCACGTACATTAGCTGAATTCAGCACTTCAAATGGAAATCTATTCTAGCATAATAAGGTAGCTGAATTAGCCTTATCTGTACCAAAATGTTCAGTGAACTGAAATTACTCTTGTAAAGGAATGAGACTGTTGATGTAATCTCATTTTTCTAAGGTACAGATGTGCTTTCAGTGGCAAGACAATTATTTTGCATAAAACCCAGTATTTATGACTAACAGAAGAAACAGGGTCAAATCTCTAACAAACGACAGAAATACATTAAATATTTTTCATTTTATTTTCATCAAATAGTTGAAGTACTTTAAGCAGGTGTTACATACAGATTATGCTTAAGGAATCTAAATAGAGATTGTAGCACATGGTAAAGATTTAGTAAATACTTTTCTAGTCCAAAATCAATGCCATTGATTGTCATTAAAGCAGCAAGCTAAAAACAATGAAGTGGTTTCTAATTTTCAGGCTCCTGCTGGAGTCTGCACTATCTCTTCCTTTTTCCAGTTAAGAGCATCATTAAATGGTAAGAGCAAACAGCATATTGAGAGGCCAAGTGTTTTATTAATTCATCATCAGAATTATCTCAGCACATTAATATTAATAGCCTCAAATTGGATTTCATTTAGGAGGTGAAATAAATATGCTGATAGTAAAAGCCTACATAGCCAATGAATCTTTTGAAATGGCACTTAAACATAGCAATACTCATACCAGATTTGATAAGTCATGCTGACTTCCTTTAGTGTAGAGGCACCTTCCAGGTAAATTTCATTCTCATCTGGAACTCACTGAAATTTTAACTTCTGAAAAAACTTCTTTCTGTTTTAGGAGATTGTTACTTGAATGACTGAAACAAATGTGGCCATTTATGTGACACCTTTTTTGTTCCCTTTGTTGATGGCAGTAGTCATCCCTAAAATCCCTAAGTTTTGATTTCAAAACATTATGTGTTTGCATATTTAAGAGTCTTTGTGTTTGCATTTGCTTTGACTTGTTGCTAATGAATTTTTTGTCCTTTTCATTATTAAATTTTCTAGAGGCACAGATTTTTTGGCTGTTTGCAGGAAGAAGTGTTATTCCAAAGTAAGTGCAGAAGAGCACAAAAAGTCTCCCATTTGCAGGAGTACCACATGATCCAAGGAGGAGATGATGGGAAGAGCAGAAATTAAGCTGGAGGTTCACATGGACTTTACACCATAAACACTTCCTTCATCTGGTGAGTCAGTGGTGATAACTCAGGCCTTCCCTCACCCCTTCCTTTCTTCAGTAAGCCAGGCTGTTTCTATACCTTCATTTTACCAATGCTAACCTGTTGACTAATGCCAAACCAGAAATAAAGAAAATGCTCACTTACCTATTTTTTTTTTTTTTAATTAGGTGCCACAGCTGCATTCTGGCAGACTATCTAATGAAGCCATTTTGCTGGAATGCCAGATACAGCCAGATTTAGATGATGCAGGCAACTCCACAGCCACATGTACTGCTCAGTTGTTTCCTGCTCTATGTGGCTTTAAGGGCACAATTACATTTGTTGAGGACCTTTATTACACAAAGATGACCCAGTCACAGAGCCATTCAGTCATTGAAGGAGCCTGCCCTTGGAGCCCAAAGCAACCAGAAGGCTTCCTGACTTCAGGGTGCTTCTTATTGTTTGCAGGGAGACACAGATTAGTCATCCACAGCACAGCATATGCTTAAGGGTGTAGTTAATGGAGACACTGGATAATGAAATACCAGTTAAAATGTTCTATTCTACACTGCTTCTCAAGAAAACTCTGAAAACAAAATTGCACCACTGAAAATGTGAACACTGAAGCTATGTTCTGAGTCACAGCAAAGAAATCATTCACTGCAGGGAGTCCTCCACTTCGTCACCAGCATTTGGGGAGTCTAGACTACCCCTGCAGAAATGTGGGAGACCTTGAGCAGGGGGTGGAACTTGCTAATGTATCCATTCACTGGTGTTTGTCTGTGTGGAGGATAGGGACAGGGAAATTCTTCTCACTTTTTCACCCTGTAGCTTATGGGAGAAGAAGTGAATAACACCACCAAGACAGTAACCTGGTGTGGGTCCTTCCTTTAGCCATAGTGTGACTATGGCTAAAGGATGGCTAAGGATAAATGGCTGAGGACTATGGTTAAAGGATAAATATATGACTATAGCAGGGTAGTGACACTGGGTGAAAATGTTGGGGCTTGGGCTTGCCTTTGCCTTGGCATGTGAAGCAACTAAAGCAAACTGGAGATATGGCTCAATTCATGTGTTTCTCTCTGGAGTCTTTTAGTCCTCTGTGGTAGTTGGACTTCATAAAAACGTAAACACAAAGAAAGTATCCTCTTTGATGTTTTTATATTTTAGAAATGTATTTAATTCAAATACTTCTGAGCAGGAAAGCAACAGTGATCTGAAGAGAGCAAAACTAGCCACGTACTTGGACTTCTCCCAGGCAAACAATGGCAAACCTGCCCTGAACAGGAATATTGCAATCAGGAGAAACACAATTGAATATTCTGTCCCCATCTTGCAAGCTCCTCTAAAACAGTGGCCATGCATGAACACTGGGATGTAACAGGATGGATTTTGGCACCACTGAGCACTGAAGAGGCAGCTCTGGCAGCTATGAAGTGCCCATGACACAGTGTCTGTTTAGCTGCCTTTTAACTAGGCTAACACAAAGAATAGCTTCAGGAAGGGTTTGCCCTCTTGTCAGACTAAAAATTCATTTTATAACCATGGGTCAACCTCCAGCAGCTGAAGGTACTGGCTGTCCCTCCAAGAAAATGAGATGCAGGAAAATTTGTCAGTGCTTGATACACAGCTGCTAGTAAGGCACAGTCTGCATTCTGAATCAGCTTGAAGTCTGGATCTCCAATTTCAGCAGCCCAGCTTTACACGTTGTATTAGTGTTTTGTTGCAAGCTCAGTTCAACAGCCTTCTACAATCTACATAAGAAAATGGAATGGTTGTTTCCATGCATGATGAAATCCTTGTTAAACAGGGAAGAGAACTCTGTGAGGGACTTTGCGTCCTTCCCCGTTTTGCTACCAGAAATGTAGAAGGAGATTACTCTTGTGGTTGTGGCTGTGGACTGAGAATTACAACATGATTTCCTGGCACTGCTACACATTTGTTGCCTGTTCACTTAATTTGTCCATGTTTTGGAACCCAACTGACCTCACAGAAGGATTCTTTCTTTTATGCAACCACAATGAAGACGCTTTCTTTCATGTTTGTGAGGGGCCTAGAGTCTCTAGAGGTCTAGTGAACAGAGCCACGTGGGGCTTTTGATACACCAAGATTATATAAATTTTAAGTAAGTCACCTTTGTTGCCTCAGAAAATCTGGGCTTTTCCCCACCAGCAAACAAGCCTTGCAGGCTATGGATTTTCAGAAGCGATAATGAAATTGTGTATTCAAAGTATTTATCTGCCAGTCTGTGTTGGCATAAGGCTCAAACATTGTTCTCAAGCTAGCACTCCTGAAATTTATTATGAACTAAAAGATGTTCCCAAAAGCCTGCCACTATTACTGGAGAAAGAATGTACAACAGGGACTGTCATTTAGGCCACCATTTGGAACGGCATTTAGGAGCTGCTGCCTGGAATTGACATCCAGAATAATGAGGCTGACATTCAGAGAACCCACCCAGTAAAAAGAGGCAGAAGTGATCTAATTGTTGCTTCTTTCTTTCAGAATTCTACCCCCACTCTATCTTTTCCTGGCAGTTCCCCAAAATAAATTATTCTGATTGTAGCAAAAGTCTGGAATGGAGAAGAGTTATTCTGCTTAGATTATGAACTGGTATTTTCAAGTTTCCTTAATGACTAATATAATGGAGAGGTTATTATCAAAATATGCTGGGTTCAGAGTATATTAAAGCTCTCTTAGGACCCTATTTAATATCTGTTACCATTCAGACCATTCAAACACAGCACAATCAAGTCACTCCTTACTTTTTTGGTGGCCATTTCCCATAGCTCAACAGGGAACCATATACTCTGTAAGGCAGTATTGGCAGGCTGCCTTGCTGCTGGTCAGGGCAGAGCAACAGCAAAACATTCATATATCACATTAGGAAAATCAAAAGGCTCCTTTTTGTCTGTTCACCACTCCTCTCCCGAGGCAGAGAGCAAGCAACCAGTTTTCTATGAGGCTGTACATATCACTGGCTACATCTTGTTGTCCCTTCTGTTGCATGAGCTCTTCTGTTATATGGAAGTTTTCTTCTCCCTTTTCTTCCTCAGTTCTTCACTGTGGTGAGCAACACCTACACTGTTTACAAGGCAAGTCCATGATAATATTCACTCCAAAATACTGATACTGCTGGAAAACTTCTCTGAGCTGCCATGTTTCATCTTCGTGCAACAGCTCTACCTGTATTCTCAATGTAAAATAATAAGTTTTATCTCTCCTCATTCCTCATTAAAAGCTGTGTATCTTTTCAAAATGTTTTCAAATCAAAAATTTTGTGCCTGTTACCAGAGAAGATTTTCTGAACGAGACATTAACAGGATTACAGTTTCATAAATGCTAAGGAAAATAAACCTGATTGATGGGAAATGATTCTCATTCAGATTACTTAGAAGACCTTTGAACTGAACGAACATCTATTTAAGATGGAAAGCAAAGTTTCTGTCTGAAACACAAAATTTAACACTGAAGTTAAATGCATCTGAAACAGATGTTGAGGTTTCTCCTCAAAATAAGAGTCCTTTCCTAACTTGCTGGCACTGGTGCAGACAGGGCTAAACTTCTCTGCAGACACGTTTTGCTTTGGGCGACAAGACCCTGAAGCTCACACTTAAACACTTTATTCTGATTCTCACTGGCATGTTGACAGTTTGACATATTTTGGCCATCGAACAGATATTTATGGACATTGTAGGCTGGCTGTTTCAGCCAGTGTCATGGTTTGGCCCTCATGTTGGTTGATGTTCCCAGATGTCCATGTACACTTGTATAGTCTGCAGGGAAATTTCTTTCATTACAGTCACATGCTCGTGGTGGCAGAACTTAGCTGAATGGGTGTACACGCTTCTGCCATAATCAAAACTCTTTCAGGCTGTGTAGTTTCACATTAAAAGTAAACAGGAAAACCAGACCTGATCTTAATCATATTTGGAACGACTGAAAAACTGTAAAAATATCAATTGGTGTAAGGGAATTAAAACTCAGGTTTTCTGTCAAGTAGCTGTAAAATAGCTCTGATTAAACAGATAAGCAATCAAACACACAAAAACATACAAGGACCTGTGTACTTCAATTTTCATTCACAGTGGACTTGGACAAGGAAGGACATTGACTGAGAGAAAACAGTGAAAGAAAGGGAAAAAATGGCCATATTCTAACACAGAAGGAAGCTGATAATGGACTACCTAAAGAGGCATTATGAGTGCTTAAATATTTCCATGGATGAACTCTATGAAGGGCTGGAACTGTTCTGCTGTGTTGTTCAGATTGACTGTGTCCTAGGATGCGTCAATAGGAATATAACAAATCTTGCAAAAAATTTTATGAACAGGAAAATTTACCCTGGCCTTTGAGTTGATCCCATTCTTTAAGGATTTTTTAGTTGAATGCATGACAGTTCAAGAGAAATTTCTAGATCTTTGCAGCTCAATGAATACGTCTCTTGAGTACAGTGTCATGGCCGAACAAAACAAGCACAAGCAATATATTTAGTTATTGTAAGCAGAGGATATATATAACACTTCAAATATTAGGCTTGTATATATGTATATGCATGTATGTGTATTAAAAATATTTTTTTTTTATATCTATTTCACGTGTGCAGTTCAAATTACAAGTGTATATATAGTTTCAAAATATATCAATATAACCATTGCTTGCCTTTATTTTAGTGACCACATGGATTCTAGCAGATATTTTAAAATATCATCTTTAGTTTATGCATGTTCCAGGCCTCCACTTCACCATTCAAAAAACCACACAAGAACTTAATTTCTAATGGTTAGAAATGTTCTTTTCATTAGCTGAGAAGATATATCCATAACTAATTTTTGCATTCTTTTGATCTTGTACAAGCATGCTTAGTTTTGACAGTCCTTTCTTTTCATTGTGTTTATCAAATAAGTATATTTATAGAAAATAATCATATCCTGCACCAACTTTTGTTTCACTAGTCTCTTATTTTAAGATTTGTTCTCTAAAACTCCTTATTATCTGAGTAGGCTGGTTTTGCATTGAAATTACTATTCTAAACATTGCTAATCAGAAGTAAGCCTGATATTCTAATGAAGCCTTAGTAAAGAATTATACAATAGAATTAATTTTTTCTTCTCTTTACTTAAAATACCCCACCTGCTGCTTCCTCAAATTAAATTGCTTGGGGATAAATAGCATTTAGATGGCTTTATCATCAACAGTTATACACTGTTCCTTTTTCCTTTTGTTAGTGAGACCCCCAATCTGTAGCAGTTTCCTCTAATTTGTTCATAAAAGCTGTGATTTTGCACTTTGTCTTAATAAGACAGTTAGTAATATTCTTCAATTCTTGCTGTAGATGCTTTAGTCTTTCCAAATACAGGCAATGAACTACAACTGGGATATCTGAAGGTCCATAATAATGTACCCTATTTGTTCTTTGAAGTGATTTGTGATCATATTATCCCTCATTGTTAGATGTTAGTTTTCAGCATCACTATTGGGACTTGCTTTCACAATTTTTACAGACATCAGAAATGTATGCTCGAATTGCTAAGAATTACTGATGAAGAAGAAATAGAGGTGTCTGTCTAAATGGCAAAATCAAAGGATTGCAAAATACTTGTGCTGAAACTTTATTCTAATACAGTCACAAAACTCAATGAGAGGAACCTAAGGCCAATGGAAAACCAAAGATATTTTGATCATTTTTGCTATTCTATCATGCAAAGTACAGAAAGGGATCTCTTGCATTGAGACACAGATATAAACAAAATGTGAGAAAGAACTCATGTATTGAAAAAAGTGCAAGATTTGAATCTCAAAGGTAGAAGATGCCTATTTAGAGAGTTTTACAATCTGTCTGACCATTAAAGGAGATGAAGAAACTGATGATTCAGGTAGAGTTTTGGCATCCTATAATGATTCAGCTCTACACAGGCACTATCAACAGAAACACTTTCTGCTAGAAACAACTTAGAAGAAATGTGTCAAGACTTATCAACAGCAAGATGATGTGATAGCATCATCTTGTTAACTTACTTAGGAACACAATCTTTGGCACAAATAGATTTAAAACTTTTACAAACAGTAGAAACAGTCTGATGCACCCATGTTTCAAGACTCCTGTGTGATGGAGTAGAAGATGAAAGTTGAAAACTCCATTATCAGTAGGAGGCAAAACTGCCACATAATTTCAACAGCATAAGTTGTTTGTTTGATTCTTTTCTTTTTGTATTGAAGTGGGGCAGCAAGGGGTGTCTGGAAATGAAAGCCTCCAGAAGAGAGATGCAGCAGACTAGTTTAATATTTTATGTGTTTCTTCCCTACTATACTAAAAAAAAAAAGGTTACCTTTGTCTTCCTCAGGAAGCTTCACACTCATTACATGGCTAGATGACACTGGAGAGTGACCACTCATTGGCATAATCTGCAGTCCTGGAGCCATTTTACAAAGTGGACAGAGAGGCGTCATGATAAGTGGTTCCAAAGGACAGGTGTTGAAATTGTGCAATGTAATGTACTATTCTAGATTTTTTTTTTTTCGTATCTGAAATGGATTCATTTTAAGGTGTTCTGGAATCCAGGGCCTAGTTAACATGGTATATGAGATGGGGCATTATGACAAGATATTTGCAGTTGGGGCTCTAATGAGCAAGCATTGGTCTCCTGAGAGGCAAGATAAATTCCTTCTAAAGGAAGTTACCTGCAAGTTGTTAAACAGATGAAGAACAGGTATTTTTCTTTTTGTTCCACCTCTTCCTTTGCTCCTTTTTCTTAAAGCAGTCAAACTGATAATTTATAAAGTAATGGAGTGGGAGGATATTAGTCAGTTTAAAGTATTCAGGTGATTCTAACTATTAATCTAAACCCAAAATTATTTGTTTCTTGTCCATATGCATCAGTAATTCTAGATAAAACCATGAAAAAATTCAGACTATTTAAGTCTAAAGGGAGATCTCTTAACTTTGTACACTGATGACTACATTTAATTTTCATCATGTTTCCCACTGCACTGAAGCTAGACTGAACATCCTCAAAAGCTAGTGAACACTCAAGAACTGTCTGAAGTTTAAAAAAAAAAAAAGAAAAAAAAAAAAAAAAAAGAAGTAACTGACTGGTCTGGTGAAGCAGAATATTCAAAGAAGATATTCAAATCAGTTAGTATTTGCAATGACTCAATTGTGCCAAATGTGATCAATGATAACAAAGGAAACATTTACCCAAAAGGGAAATAAATATTTGTGGTCCTCCCAGGAGCCATTTATTGATTGAACTTTATTTGTCAAATGTTTTTAGTATCTGGAACTAGAGTCAAGCTGTGAGTAGTACCAGGCTCAGTGACAAAGGGAGATTGTGCTACAATACTGGATCTGTTCTTCTTCACTCTTTGATGAAACTTGTCTTTTAGAAGCTTCATTTCACTCACTGTCTTAATAACATTTTAATAACATTTCTCTTTGTAGAAGAGAATGTATGTACAATATAAAGCCAGTTGTAACATGCTGTTCCACATGGATCTTTAGTACATTAATTCTTATTTAGTTCTACAAGATAAATATTCAAGGTTAAATAAATTTCACAGAATCACAGAATGGGTAAGATTAGGAGGGACCACAGTGGCTTATGTGGTCCAAACTCCCTTCTCAAGCAGGGCCATCCTAGAGCACATTGCACAGAATTGCATCCAGATGCAACACCTCCAGTGAAGGAGATCCCACAATGTCCCTGGGCAAACTGTTCCAATGCATGGTCACACACAGAGTAAAGAAGTACTTCCTCATATTCAGGTTCAACTTGAATTGAATGCAATTTCTGCCCATTACCTCTGAAGTAATGCAGTAGTATCTGAAACATAAAATATTTTTCAAACTTTTGTAATGAGTAAAAAGGGTATTAGAAACAAAAAGATATGATCTATCAGTACATCCTCTAAGAGCAGTAGTTGGCAATCATTAGAAATGGGATAGCTCTTAGATCATGAATTATCTGATGTCTCTATTAGCAAATTACAAGGAAACTATGGATAGTTTGCTTGCTATTTATTCTGAAAAAAAGACAGTAGAATGGAAGAATGTAAAGAAAGATTTTATAAGGGAGGAATTGTTTTCAAGTGGATTTAATACAATATAAGATGTTGAAAATAGGAAATCAGACAGATTCTGAAACATTGAAGAGGGAAATGATTTGATATATAAGTCATTAAAAATTCTTATATGCAAAAGGATCAAGACCAGATATAATTCTGAACGGACTTATTCCTACAGAGTTAAAAGTGTATATTAAGGTAACCAGAATCACCCCTGAATTTAAATAAGCCATAAATGAAAATTTTATTAAAAGTCACAACTATCATTAAGATAAAAGGAAAATATTTCAAATGTCAAAACCCTTTAGAGGAATAAATAGAAGTAACAAATCTAAAGAAAATAGTCTTGTTTGTTTTCAAGCATGATAAGAGCTCAAAGAAATCTGATTAATAGTTTCAGAAATTGTAGCATTATATTGAAACTGAGCAGAAAATTTGTAACGAGTAACTTATTCAAGGTTAAAACTTCATCACAGGAAAAGGTCTGAAAATGACCCCTTAAAATTCAAGGAAAAGGAAACTGCTAGTTTTGGAATTCTGAACATCCAAATTCCAATCAAAACCCTGTGTTGCCAAGTAAGAGAAGAGCACAGTCACAGAATCACAGACTCACAGTATCATCACTGGTGCTGGAAGGGATCCCTGTAGATCATTGGGTCCAACCCTTCTGCTAAAGCAGGTTCACCTGGAGTGGGTTTCCCAGGGTCACATCCCAATGGGTTTTGACTGTCTCCAGGGAAGGAGACTCCACAACCTCTCTGAGCAGCCTGCTCCAGCCTCACAGTAAAGAAATTTTTCCTCACATTCAGATGGAATTTCCTGCGTGTCAGGTTGTGTCTTTTGCCCCTTAGCCTGTTGCTAGCCACCACTGAAAAGAATATGGCCCCATCCAACAAGACATCATTATCTAGAATACTTGGTGATAACAGTTCATATAAGAACATGATTTGGTTTTGTTGCAGTGTAGGAAACACAAGAAAATGCAACAAAAATGTTTTCTTCCATAATCCCTACTAGATGCAACTATTGCCCATTTTTTCACACTCCCTTCTGTCTTAGGGATCTACCATACAGCAATTCATCCCTCAGGGACTTCTCACAAAGCATGTAGGTTTTTTCAGAATAGTAAAGTACAGAGCTTTTTTGAGTAGATTTTTTGGCTAAATACAGAGTATGATAAATCTTATGTCTGCCCACTGTTTCTTATTAATTAAACCATTATTTTAGGCTGTCTAATAGTATTCTATAAATGAGGAAGAGCACACTAATACAGCAGTATATATTGTCTAAACTGTTTTGCATTTTCTAAATATGAGCACCACACACTTAATATTTTCTTTTAGTAACAGCCTGATAAAGTCTTTTTTCAGTAGAAAAATCTGGTCAGATTGAAAATGGGTACAATTTCAAAGATAATAGACTTGAACTTGTCAAGAATTAACTTGACACTATTTTGTTTATTTAATAAGTGGAAGGCATTTCTTTTGTAATTGCATCTTCCTACTGTTTACTCATTGGAAGATATTTGACATTTTTTCCTTTACAGTGGCAGCATTTTCAAGGTGAGGGTTTTGACTTGTACATATTCTAATTCTAAAAAGATGAACTTTTTCTGTTATAGTGTCTAACAAGGAGAATTTCTACAGTGTTCTTGGTGAATAAAGATATCATCAAAATCAGAGCTACTAGGCACTAAACCTGTTCTCAAGTAATGTCTGACCTTCAAGACTTTTGTGTAGTCATAGCTATATCTGCATGCAGCTGCAACAGAGCTGCAGGAACCGTGGATTTTTTTGCTTTGGTGAGAGTGAAAATCAGAGACTAGAAGTCTAGGCAGTGAGAAACAAAGGGCTTGAATAAGATATGAGAAAAATTCTTGCATATATATTGCTGGAAGTAGAAATCTGTATTACATGAGAGGTACAGTGTTGTGGTGTGTAAGAAGAGATCCCAAGGGACTCCTCTTCATCCAAGCAAAATTAATTTAAATAGCATTTTGCATAAAGAGAAAGTTTTGTGGTCACCCATTTTTTTTGAGTAGAGCATGCTCAGCTTTCTAATCCAGATGTTTGCATGTGCCATGTCATTGGGAAAAAAGGCATCAAATTCATGCTGTTATGGGGTTTACAAAGCAGGCAGTCTCATCATAATGATGCATTTGCAAAATATGCTTAAAAGTCTTTAGTACATTGAGACACTTAACTATAATTTGAGTCTATGGACTGGTTTTCCAAATAAACAAAAAAAATTGTTAATCATCTGAAGTTATCAGTGGGAAATGACGAAAAGGTTTCCTTCATCCCAAAGTGCTGCTGTGTCAAAATTCTTTCTCTTTCTAGGTAGAGAAGATTAGGAAAAAAACACTACTTTCCTCATGATCTAGCAGAAAAAAATGAGGGAAAAAAAGGAAAAGAAAAAAAGAAAAAAAAACAAAGAGGAAGAGATAACACGTAATAGCAGCTATATAGTCCCAGTGAGAATATCAAGCAGCTCTGCCACAGAGGAGGGGGAATGAAAGTTGTTGATGTTCTGCTCCACTGTTACTAAAGGTTCTGAGATTGAAAGAACAGAGCTCGGAAGTCTTGTACATTTGCCTGATCCACTGAGTATTAACTTCACAAATCAGAGCTTCCTCATGAATGATAGTAAGCTTCTTCATAAATGCCTCATGACAGGATTCTCACATCCTCTCTATGCCACTTATTTTCACCTGGAAAGGATTAGGATGCTGATATTCACCAGGTAGTAAGTATGCTGGCTGTTAGCACAAGAGAAAACTGTAGGAGGCTTTAGGACTGCCTGTGTGTGTAGATAAGGTATTTGTTGTAGATGACCCAGAAACACATAGTGTAGCACTTGATGTGATGATAGCATCATCAAGGCTGGAATAGACCTTTAAGATCATGAAGTCCAGTCACCCACCCATCATTATCAATGAACCCCAACATGTAATCCAGTGCCAGATCCAGACACTTTTTAAACACCACCAAACATTGTGACTCCACCACCTCCCTGGGCAACCTATTCGAATCCTAACCACCCTAACAGTGGAAATATTTTTTTCCTCATATCTAATCTGAATCATCTGTCTCAATTTAGGCCTTTTGTCTCTTGTCCTCTCACTGCAGTCACAGAGTCACCGGTCCCCACCTCACTACAACCCTTTTTGACTGAATTTTAGAAAACGATGAGGTCCCTCCTGAGCCTTCTCTTCTCAAGACTAAGCAGAGGAGGAATGAGAAGACTAAACAAACCCAAGAAGAAAAAGTAAAAAATTCACAAACACAGAGCAGGAAGAACTAGACATTTTTGTGATTCTTTCACAAAATCACGGAATTGCAGAATCATTGAATATGACCTTCTCATGTCCCACAAGGACTTTATTGTTTGTAGGTATCATGTTCAGAAGATAATCTACCCTTTTCCAAACACTGATGACCTGTCTTAGGAAGCTGTCATCAACTCTCTCTACAAATTCTCTGGGCTGCTTGTGGCTTGTTGTACTGCCCTACCAGGAGATATCAGGGTAGTTAAAAGTGTCCCATGAAGACAATACCATATGAATATGCACTTTCTCCTATTGTAAGAAGGGTTTATCTGCTTATTTTTCCTGTTGAAGCAGCCCATAGCAGACAACCATGACAACAATCACGCATGTTTGTCTACCCTCTAACCCATAAGTTCTTAACTGGCTTGCCATCCATCCTAAGGCAGAGCCCCATGTATGCCTGCTATTTCTTCACATAAAGGACAACTCTCTTCTTTTCTTCTCAGCCTGCCCTTCCCAAGAGGCCTGTACCCACACACTGTAGTATTTCAGTCATGGGAGCCTTCCTATCCCATTCCTGTGACCCCACTGTTTTTCAAGGCTTCAGCTGCACAAAGATCTCTGGTTCCTCCTGCTTGTTCCCCAGGTTGTGTGCATTTGAGTACTGGCTCTTCACTCTTCAGCTAGTGCATGCTGATCTCCCTCCTTCCAAAAAGTGAGAACTTTTCACATAATGCTGCTGTCTTGGTACTTGTAAGTGTAGGTATTTGTGTGCATAGGCTTGAGGTGGACTCCCTTTGCATAATTTGACTACTGTCAAAAACTGAGGTTTTACTCTACTAATTTTTCCTCAAGGAATTCAGTCAGCCATCTGACAGACATTTGATAGATATTAATTAAATGTATGAAATAACATATTTGACAAGTGTTTCTAGTTGTTTGTCTCTCCTAGAAGGATCTAGGTTCAGAAACTGTCTAAAATACAAGGCAGTTTTGCTGAATATTCATTTAAAGATATCTTAAAATACATGATGCATAACATTTTTGTTAGCAGTCAGCATAGACTTCAGGATAAAGAGAACAAGAGGATAAAGAAATGTTTCACCTTAGGTAGTAGACTCTTAGATCTACCTCAGTGAGTGGATGTGTTTCTGAAAGGGAAGTTTGAGCACACAAACAGTTTTTAAAAGGAAAAACAAGACAAAACCCCAAACCCATACCTGTCTCTTAGCCTGGAGCCTGAACACAGCTTCTTCCCACAAAGGTGTCTGAAAAAGTAGCCAGCTATGGAATCAATAATTGTTGACAGAACTTTGAAAGTTCTAATCTGTTGTAGCAGCCTTTCATGGGTCTATTTGACACTTTGGAGGGGTTATAGAAACATAAGTTTACATAACCTAGAAATACTCAGACTCAAATAGTTTTCTGCTGTTCAATAGGCAGCTCTTGCAGCTCATGATTCTATAATAAAAAACTACTCAATTTACAGACTGAACAAAACTCAGCAAATTGGCTCCTTAGGTTCAGTTCTCCTTCAGTTGTCTCACCCAAGACACTATAAAGAACTGCCTTGTAGGCTTTAACTGTGAATAGTATGCTCTGATCTGCTCCTGCAACTTCGCAATATTTGAACTTTCTGTTTCCCAGGGCAGTGCAAAAACCTTTTGCTCCTGTTACTCTTGAAATAAAAAGCAATGTTCTTTATGAATTTTTAACACAGTGCACTTTTCCTGCCAGTGCTTTCAGGCAAGTCACGTCAGTATCTGGACACTTGAATTTGAAGCTCAAAGCCTGACTGCCTCTATTTGTAAACAAGTGTGAACAGCATGAGCACAGTAGTGTCACTTCCCAGTAAATTCAGTGTTAAGAAATTACAAATGTATGTACTATAGAACAGTTTGACAAAGCTCTATTGAAATACATTATTCATAGTAATCTTTTTCAAAACCTGACATTTTTGAAAGTTTTCCATTTTGTGCATCATAAAATTGTAATGTCGGTTTTGAAAATGGGAAAAAACATCAACAAAAAAACCCACTGACTGTGTTTAGCCTTTTGCTTTCAAAAAATATTTTGCAAAGTAATAAATTCTGTTGCTTTTTCCTCACCTTAAGCACCGCTCATTTTTTCTCTAATTATTGCAAATGAATTACTGCTGATCTTTATCCACTGTGGCATTCCCAGCCTGCATCCTGTGTATGTGTGCGTGTGTGTGGTCAGGGGAAACAATATGTGTCAAGACTGCCTTATAAAATCAGTTCTAAGCCTTTAACCTTCAGCAGAACACTGAATAATTGAGGGGTCTATGGACACTGACATTTATGGCAAAGCAGGAAAATAAATGTCGGTTGATGGGTCTCTATCTCTGATCATAGTTCACAGCCCCTTTCAGTGGTGGAGTTAACATTGCCTCCTTGATGTCAGGCACTGCAATGTTGGCTGCCAGATGGTACCAGGCTGACAGTCCCAGGTCTCCTGTGCCATTGGTAGCTGTTTTACTGGTGTGATCAACATAATTCAATCACTATCAGTACTTATTTCTCCCCTGTTCCTCCATGCTAGTCACTTAGTGACTTTTCCCTTTGCAGCCTTTACTTTTGAAAGATGTTAGCACAAGGGAAAATAAAAGAGAGCATTCACCAAATTCAATCTTAATAAATTTCAGGTTTTGTTTCACTCCCCCTTCATTAGTCTAGCAGTATTTATGAATGTAGTTTGATTTGTAAGAGCTGTCCCCTGAATGCAAGGAAAGTTTATGTGCTTGAAAATATCATTGTGACCTAAATGGATTAGTCAGTTTGTTGAGTTTTGCTAACTCATCGAATTATGTTTTTTCTGTCAGAAGGCTTTATCCCACTTGTGAAAACCTAAGTGGCTGTTACAAATCTTATCTGAAACAACTGTTACAGGTTTTATAGGCTCATGTTTATGTATCTTAAATATTCATTCATGAGTCTTTTATTTTCAAAATATATTTTTTCCTCCACTGGGAAAATGTCCTACTCTGCACAAATAGCTTTTCCAGTCTTTCTTTAAAACATTGCAGTAAATTAATATTGGTTTCCTTTCCCCTTCATTCTAATAAATAATAAAAAAAACCCTGCTGTGAAGAGTTTGTGGACTTGTTCTGAACATGAGGGCAGCTGGAGAAGGATGCAGTCCCAGTGTCCCAACCTCTGACTTGCACTGTAAGATCCATCATAAATGCATTTTTCCAAGGGACAGAGCCTAGCTCTGTAGAAAAATCAGATCAGCTCTGAAGCAGGTATACTAATGTGGGTGAAAAAAAAGCTGTCTTTTTTCCCTAATAAAACTCTAATCACCCTCACAGGGGTAAATGTCTGTAACACAATATCTTGCTTTGGTATTGCTATAGTGAAGACTTCCAGTGGCACTGTTCATCCTTTTATGACAACTACTTCCATCTGATTATCACTAGAAGCTGACAAATTCACTCATAACCTTAAAATAACATATTTTAAAAAATATTATGCAAAAGACTAATGATCTTTTCAATGTCAGCAGCTGAGAACTCCCACAAATGATAACTGTTAATTTACACTTTCCATAGCCTAATGATCCTTCTTACCAAGAGGCAAGCTATTTTGTGTGTCCTGAAACCATCTGCTCAGCTTTGCAATTCCTGCTTGTTCAACTTAATAATGAAAGAAGTTTTGAGCAAAAAAATTCCAGTCCATGTGCAAAGTAAGATCTGTGTCATAGCAAATAACGAACAAAAGCTTGTGCTAAGGAGCTGAAGTGTCCTTTTGCTTCTCCCCTGTTTTGGGTAGTTTGTTGTTGTTGTTGTTGTTGTTGTCGTTGTTGTTGTTGTTGTTGTTGTTTTTTAATGCTGAACACACATTTATTGAGTTTGAAAAACATAAGTTGAACTACTGGTAATTACATCAGCGTTGCAGCCAGTAAAAGGGATAAGCAGTGAACTAGTTGTCATATTTCCCAGTGCTTTAAGACACTGACGTATGTGCAGCTACACAGTCTTCTTTTCACCAATGATAATTTACAGCTTTTGGCTGCCACTCTCCAGTTCTGTCAGTTGAGCTTCTGTCCCTGCTGGCCTGGGTATTCTGAGATGAGCTGAAGTAGTAGGAAAGTCCATCACTGTAGGATGCCCATTTATTTTACACTTTCTTTCTGAGCTGTATGTGTGTTGCTGATGTCTTCTTCACCATAACACAGATATATCCAAAACCTTATAGATTTGAAGATAGCTATTTAGATGTAAATCTAGAATCTTAGATTTACCTTATAAATATAAATTTACAGCTGCACATGCAACTATAAAATTAAGGTCTTTATTATATCTGTGCAGCTGTGTGCAATATCACATACCTGTAGTATATAGGATGTCTATAGAGAATATCTAAATATCTAAAATATAAATCCCTAAATATGGATATATATAAAAATATTTCTCTGTGTGAATACAGAAGTGCAAAGACCAGATGTACGAAACCTGTGAATTAAGCCCCAGGACATGCAGTAGAAGAGGCAGTCATACTCCAGCAAGCAAGTCCTCCATAAAAGAGGCACCATCTTCAAAAAGGTATTCCCAAATGCAGAGTGGGGAGCTGAATAGGTGACAAGATATGAGGAGGCACTGAAGATGTGTTGGTTTGACTGCCATGGTTAACAGACTTTAGATTCTTTCGTGTCCTAGATATCCTGAATCCTTAGTGAATACTGGTCAACAAAGGAATACCAGGCACACTAATAATGTGGAAAGGTGTTGACTACTCCACTTTGTGTATCTGATATGCTCAGTGTACTAGAAATACATTTTGTTCTTCATGCATGTTAAGGGTGGGAACTGAAGGAAAATGATTTTTTTTCTTTTGTACTTGATATATTTTGCTAGAATGTGAGTTTTGTGTGCACTGTATTTTACACGTTTCTTGAAGAGTTTGATGTGGGGAAGTGCGGAGACCTGTATCTGAAGAGAAAAAAACCCAGGCACAGTAAAAGCCAGGATCGGACTGGCTGGAAAGCAGCTTTGCATAAAGGGACATGGGAGATCCTTGTGAGCACCAAGTTGAACATGACCTGACAATGTGCCCTTGTGAAGAAAAAAGGTAAATGGTGTTCTGCATTAACACCAGTATTGCCAGCAGGCTTAGAGAGGTGATCCTTCTTTTTTACTCAACACTGGTTGGTTAAACCCCACCTGTAGGGTTGCATCCAGTTTGGGGCAACAAGAAAGACGTGGACACTCCGGAGACATTCCAACAAATGACCACTAAGATGATGAGGAGATTGGAGTGTCCTATGAACAAGGACATGATGAGAGAGTTGGAACTATTTAGCTCAGAGAAGAGAAGGTTCACTCTCATTAATGCATATGAATACCTGAGGAGAGGGTGCAAAGGGGATGGAACCAGGCTCTTTTCAGTGGTGCCCAGTGACAGGACAAGAGACAATGGGCACAAATTGTAACACAGTACATCCCATCTGAACATCAGGAAATAGTGCCAATGATTGCACAGAGAGAATGTGGAATTTTCCTCCCTGGACATATTCAGCAGCCCTCAGAACCTGCTCCAGAAGCCCAGCCTGAGCAGGGACACCAGACCAGAAGACTTCCAGAGGTCTCTTTTAACCCCAGCCATGCTGGGGCTCTGTGACAGGCTTGACATCAATTTACTGATGATACGAAGCAGAAAAAAGCCCACAAATAAATGCTGAAAGATGTAGGTGTGTCCATTAACTGTATAAAACTATCAACTGTAACCAGTATTTTAGATTATAAAACCCATATAGCACATTTCCCACTGAAAACAATTCAAAATTTTAATTTTGACATTCATTGTCCACTGTTATCTATTCCAAATAAGTTGTTGTCCTTTTTTTTTTTTTTTTTTTAGGAAGTAGTCCTGTCCGAGCTTGGAGTCAAGGAAACTCTGCCCCGTCCCCTGGCTTGGTCCCACCAGCANATGTTGGACTGTTTACCACATTTTTATTACCATAGTCCTACCATTTGCATTTTTTCTTTAATTTTATATCTGGTACTTGTTGAAATAAAAATGAAGATTAAGAATTTAGCAAATAATTAAAAGATTTTAAAAAACAATAGGTTTTTATCTTTTTTTTTCAGATGATCTCCTCATATCATTCATTCATTCATTCATCATTCATTTAGCACATTCAGTTATCAATATAGATGTCAATAAAGGATGAAGTTACCAGCTCTTTGCAGGATAAATCTAGTTTATTTGGTTGACAGACCTTGTACCCTAAAGGTACATATTTTATTCTTTCATAATAATTATGATTTGGGTTAATCTTCTAATGTGATAGGGTCTTCACAACCCCTTGACTCTGCAGAACATGAGTGCATTCTCATATCTGGAGAATTTAAATATTTTTCCCTGGACTTTCAAATCTTCTGCTTGACTTCAACCAGCAGTTCAAGTCCCTGATCTCAGTTTTCAATATCTTCAGAGTGTTGTGGCGAGTTTATCAGAGATTGCATACTAATTTATGAGCAACCATTCAGAGCATTATAGGTGATAATGCCTGAGTTGAAGCTACTGAGAGGGTGAAGTAAACCTAAAACTCAATGGGCATAATGAGTAAATTATATTCTTCCTAAAAGTGGTCATTTCAGGTCAGACTGTCAGATTAACAGTGAATTGCTAGGGATGGGTGGAAGTGTCACCATGACTGCAATCAGTGCTTCATCTTTTCTAGACATAAATGGACAGAGTACAGTGAAGCATAGTGGATGGGAGATCTTGGTTGCAATAGCCTGGATTAAGGATGATAAAATAAACACAAAATCCCAATTCATAATAGTTTGCCATCCCATTGATGTAATGTACTGTTTAAATAGAGAAGAACTCATCTATGAGAGGCACTATTTCCTCTGCTTCTCAGAACTGAATCCTGTGAGGATTAATTAAAGGCATGCTATTTGAAGACCTCTGAATGGATGGCACACAGTTCCCAAGTTTGTCCAGTGTCTCTTGTATTGTCCATTTTTTTATATGACATGGCAAGTGGCTGATGCAGAAGTGTTTGCTGTTGTGTATTCATTTAGGATTCAGTTCCTCTTTCTACTTTTGTCTATTGGGCTATAAGACTGCTAGAATCTTTCCATAATTTGTTAAGCAGACACAGCAGCATCTGAAATAAATGTAATGCATTTGTGTCAAATCTGAATACATAGTCATGGTCATTTTACATCCTATAGTCCATTTGGAATAGCATACAATTTCATTTTTACTGCAGAAAAAGCTGAAACTCCTATTTGCAGCCTATGTAGATACAAAGACAGTTGCACTTTCCTGATCCTAAAATTGAGGATTAAACTTTTGCTATCAAAAGATCAATTTGAATTGATACTTTGCAGTGCCAATGAAAGACACAGATTTACAGCTGATAGAATGTCTGCTAGCATTGGTGGAAGTTCAAAGTTCGCTACACTACAAAGTACAGAAGGCTGTATAATTTTTAATATCTCATCATTTGCAAATTATACTTGTATTCTAATTTGGGTAAATTCTTATTGAGTAACCAGTTTTCATTTTAGAAATTACCATATAGAGGTATGTATATCCACAAATCATTTTATGTGTCAGCAGCACTATTCAGAAGATTATGTAAACAGTGCACAGGAGTTTGAAGTAGATTGCAGCAGTCAAAACACAAGTGACACTGCTTGTAATCCTCATGTTCAAGGTATGTAGGATTTGGAAATTGTTTTAATCTATGACACTCACAGTCTGACTACATTCTAGTACAGAAAATGTGGAGAAGTCACTGCATCAATGTAGAAATGGCACAGATAATAATCTGGATAAATAGTAGGACTCTAGACTTAAAAAGCCTAACTTCCTTCCTTACTGATGAAAAAAAAAGTTAAACATCATAATAAGACTTTTTGAGGTGGGTGTTAGATACACTGGGGATAGTTGTGAGCAAAACAAAAGTTATCATCCTGTGACTAGGAAAAGCAGAGGCAGTCTGAAAGTTTTGCATATGCTGGAATGAGAAACAGCCAGGAAAATTAGCCCAAAAAGACAGATTATCACTTTGCAAAATAGGCTACCATTTGCAGAATTGGATTAGATAACTCTCCCCATCCACTTTCAGTGTTTTGTGTACCTTTTAATCATTATTGTGTATAATCTGATAACTAGTAATTGCAGTTACAAATGGGATACTTAATTACTTAAGTAAGCCCAGTAATAGGAGGCATTTGAAGAAAAATGAGCAATACCCTGCTCAAAATTATTGAATGCATTCTATTTCTTTTTCTTTTTTCTCCCTGGAAAAGATACCTTTGGTGATAAAGATTTTATTCATAATTCACAGTAAAAATTATTTGCACAACACATTTTTTTGCTCAGGACATAATTTTTGTAGGCCATGGACTATAATTTGTAGCACTTGAAGACTTCTACAGTGGCACTAAACCATCCTCATATTCCTCCCTCTAGTGTTGCTATCAAAATTATAAGTATTTCTATTTAAAGAAGTCTTTCAGAAAAAGTCATTTCTAAGCAACTAAGGTTCATTGCCATAGTGACATTTTAAAATGTTATCCAAAGTTTGCTTTTCTTCATTGCAAGTTACAATGGAGTCATTTATTCTAAGTGAAATATCTGAGAATGTAAATACATTTATCAATTAAAAACATCATATCATCCACACCTGCTGATAATAAGATCAGCATCAAGCTCTCAGACTGGAGGAGATTTAAAGGATTACTTGAGTTAGTTTCAAACATCAGCTGATGAATGAAAGCTCCTAAACTCCATATGCTCTACTAGCACAGAGTTTGAGTTTCAAGAGTTGTTGGACTCACAAGTGACAGAAGAAATATTTTGTTTTCTGGCTCTGAGCTGCTGATTTGCCATATCTTTTTATACAGAAAGCAATGGAAGTTGAAAGTGTTAACTTAGAAAACATTTCATATATTCCTTTTAGTAAAGTGATTCTGTATTTTGAACCCAAACTCTGCAATTTTTGGCATCAATCCTATTTAAAAGGACAAACCAGATCATACAGATAATCAAAAGTCCTAACTCACCCTCCTGTCTCCCAGAGAAGTAAGGGGTGAGAAAAAAGACAAGAGTTAAAAATCCTATAGAAATTTCCAGGCAGGATGAGTCCATAACCATGGCTATTTCATCCAAATCAGCATTTCTGATTCCACCCTTTTAGAGAACAAATGTTGGATTGATACTTTTTGGGTGACGAGGTTTTCTGGACCACCAGGTTAGGGAAGGAATAAATAGATCCTTTTACAACTTGGAGGAAAAATAAAACATCAAAGTAACAATGTGACCTTTGTAATCTGACTGTATTTGACTTTCCTTCATGCCATCCGGCCAGAGTTGTTTCATACCCTGAAGAAAGGAACAAGATCATAGTATTTGCATATAAACTGGTGGAGGTACAAGTCAAACACTGCTCTCACATTCAAAATCAGATGAAACAGATAAATCTACAACTTCTATCTTGTTGTACTGCTGAGATTATATATGAATAGATATATTCATATATATCTCTTCATACCTGAACATAATTCCATTTTGAAGTCTCTGTTTTAACTTTTTTACATAAAATAAAGAAAACGTACTTGTCTGTTTGAAACAACTCACGACCACTGCTGCTGAATAAGATACCCGCCTTGTTCCTGATCACTGATATTCAACCAGACCCCACCAAAGTAAAAAAAAAACAAACAACACTTCCATATGTCTAGGTGGTGTTTCAGATGTGGCAGATTTTTCAAAGAAGAAACAATAGGGAAGAACATGGGAAGAAAAATGCCAGAGCATTAGCACCAATCAAATGCTTTTAATATGTAAGTTTTGTTCATGTAAGGTACAAGTAGTTCTAGATCATTCTATGGAAATAATAATTATTAAAAAAATCTTTAAAATAACTCTCAGTATTATCTGAAAGACCTGACAAAACATCAAGTGGTGGTGCTGGTACCTAGGTTTCATAATTGCGTTTGTTTAATAATGTTACTTGTATTTAATCACCTTTGAGTGCAAACATTGAAGATTGCATTGTAAAATATCACTTTCTGAAGAGAGTATCAGTATTCATAATGTTGAATGCCATTACCACTTACATGAGGAGCATTGCTTTATTGTATCATAGCAGTTACTAAAACAAAATTAGAACCTGTAATCTTGTTACTTCTGAAGCAGGTATGCACTCCTCATTGCAATGCATCTTTCAGTTCTCTCAAATTCACTTTAATCCACCCTGAATGTGTTTTTTAAATAATTATGAAGAGCAACAGCTACAATTTAAGTATTTGCTCTGAAATGGATCTTAAACAGATTTTCAGGCATTAGATTCTACGGAGTGTTTAATCATTTTCCCTGGTTAATGTAAATATTTTCCCATCATTTTAAACAGTTCAGTATATCTTAGTAGGTTTTGTAAATGGAATATTTCTTTTCCTCCTTAGATTAAGTCAGCTGACTGTTTTCTGCTTAGTTTTGAACACAATAGTACTAACTCATAAAATTAATTCCCATTTTGTGGGATTGTCAGAAATGAGGATTGCTCTGACCTCTGTTTGAACTCATCAGCTGAAATGAAGTTGTTCAGTGAGCTGGAGAAGACAAAGCTGAGTTCCAAGAAATTAATCAACTCCATCAGCCTCCACGATAGGCCTGAAAATGGCACACATCAGACTGACCCTGAGCAGCTCTGGATTCCCTCCGTAAATGAAAGTCATCATTCCTGGCAAGGAAGATACTAAAATATAGGCTTTTAAATTTAATTTTCAGTTTACTTGTGTTTTCGATTAGTGTGCCATGTTTCATAAAGATGGTAGTACCTTTAAGTAGTAAATGCCCTTCATCTACTAGCTCGATCCCTGTTGTAATAAAAAGGTAAATTTGAACTAAAAACTGTTAGCAAATGAAACATGTGGTTGGGTTTTTTTCCCTTTTCTCTTTCCTTTCTCAGTGACACCTTAAGCAACAACACCAAATTATTTTCTTCATACCAAAATCAATAACAGGCTTGGAAATAAAAAGTAGCCCCAAAGCCTGAGGCCACAGATTTTCATGACAGGCTACTAAAACTATCTTTCAGTAGCCTGAAGGTCTGCCAGCTAATCATTCACTTTCCTTTCACTATTTAGTTGTCGGATATCTCTCCGGGCTAGTAAAACTTAAAGGCTATGTGACAAATTGTCTGTTAAAGAAACGTTGTCCATTTTTATCTTTGTGGAACTTCAATCTTTAGCACATAGGCTGGAAAGTTCACATTGCTTTGGAAGGAAGACAGAAATTCAAATGCCAACTAATCTTAAATCCTTAGCTGCTATCTTATTTGATTACATGCAAAGCATAAAAGCTATTGTCGTACACCTTTATAAATCAGTAGAAGTAAAAATACAATTTTTTTTCTGGAGAGACAAAATGGATAAAAAAGAGAAAACAAGTCTAGGATTCTTTAGTTCAGGTCTCAAAGGTGAGGGAGAATGACAATTAAGATTGAAAATCTTAATTAGGTTTCCTCTGCCTTGTACATATGCATGGCAATATAACCTATAAGTAACTATAAACACAATCATTTTTATATAAAAATTATACATAATACATATATATATGAAATCATAGAAATAAATAATATAATTATAGGTAACTATAGCAATTCCCAGCATTCATTGGAAGTGATGTCTATCCTACAGCTGAGATGATAAGAAATTGGAAGGTGATGAATGCTGTTAACTCTCCTCAAAGTTCTCTTTTGTACAGGTTTTTATTTAAATATATAAATGCATGTGTTTAGTCTAGACGGTAAAATTTCATTTCTACCTTTCAAAAGGTCAAACAAATCTTATGATTACCAAATAACAAACCTAAGCACTGCCTAATAATGTCAACAGTTATTTCCCCATTAACACATTCAGGAGATATTTAATAAAATAGATTGACTGTCATCTTTCTAGTTCCTAGATCCGTACTCAGATAATCTTTCAAGTGCATGGCTTGAGGCTAAATATACACCTCTGCTTCACTGTTCTTCAACATTTCCCATGTTTCTCTTTCCCCTTTACACCTCTGTTCCCTCCAAACTGTGTCCTGGAAGGGCTTTTGCAGATAAACCAAACTAAAGCTTTCAGATATATATGTATAATCTATGTTAAACCTTTACATCATCTTAAACAGATTACATCAATATAAGTCTTTAGATCATCTTAAGTACCTCAGACCTATTAATTTGTTCTCTAATAGGCATTTAGCAACAGAAGTGCACAGATAAGGGGTGACTAGGGTGGGGGCAAGGCAGTTAAACCTGAAGTAGCTGAAGTGCTTTGCCATGGTGGCTAGGTGTAAATTTTAGTGATTAACCTTCGTGGCCCCCAAATATCCTGACATAGTGGATAGTGTAAGTCAGTTTAGCTTTGTTAGCAAGCAGCAAGCCTTTGCAACCTTAATTACTGCTTATTGGCTTTTATATCTGAGAAGCAAGTTTTGAGGTGTTTCAATTCTCTGTCATTATATTGGAGAAGTAGCTTGAGAAGCCAATTATTTCAGAAGTTTTTCGTTGTGGACAGGAAAGTGCACTCGCACTGTATGTGTGTATTGCACACAAAAACACGCATAAAGGCAAAAGATGATCTGTACTCTTTTATCCACTGTTCCTTTAAAATAGGCACAGCCAGAAGCAGCAAACTCTCTGTCACAGTTCTTTTCCATTTTCACACTACCATTCTCTTTAAAAAAACCCCAACTTGCAGCTGGTGAAAATTATCAGACTAAAGGTGTGATGATTGGTTTATTATAAAACCAGGAAAGAAGACTATAGATGAGCTGAACATCTAAGGCTAGTAAATACGACCAGACTTAAAATATCCTTTAATGGGACTTTTTGGAACCTTGAACTCCTTATAAGCTGAAGAGAAAGTAGAACAGACAAGTGATAAGATTTAAACTGAATAGTAGTAGTAGACATGAAGTTCTTGGAAAAGCTGTAGAAACTCTTAAGTTTTCTTGTTAAGGCAAGAACCAGGCAGCCTCACTCATGACTTTACTCACTAGTCTGTGAACATCCAAACTTGCATCGGGCCTTGCATACTTCAGCTTAGGTAGAGTGTAAGGGACAATATTCATGTAAATATTTCACCTTCACAGGGCATTTTCCACGCTTATTTTTTAAGACAAAATAGTCTTATGTGTTAGGTGACTCTTTCCCATGGAGGGGGATAATTGCTTATCAGGATCACTAAAACACTGCTGACCCTCAATGCTCAACTGAGTGAGTGTTCACCCTCCCTACAAAATAGAAAGGCTAAAAATCCCGAAGTAACTTCAAATAAAGGTGGCCAGTTTGGGTTGAGTGAATGGGTACTATATAATTAAAAGCATTTTGCATGTTTCTGGGAAGAAGACTTCTAAGGACACTTAAATAAAAAATAAACTTCTTGTTTCAGAGTCCTTGAAGAATAATTACTTAGACATGAGGGAGAAAGGTATTGTTGCTTGATCTTAACCATGTGTCTGATATAGAAATATAGTTGGCAATGTACAGAGCTGCAATAAGTAAAAAATTATTTTCAGTTAGCTGTCCATAGTGCAACTCTGCTAAGATCACCACTGGAGAAAGAATGAATTAATGCTATAAACTGTTGGGCTGTATTAAGTTTTATAAGGAGCAGAGTATTTATGCTAACAGCTGACCATTTCAGTTTACATTAAGAACCATTAATTCTTGCACATTAGCTCTTACAAACCTACTCAGAGATAAATTCAAAATTCAAATGCAGGCAGTCAGATGTTTTGCATGAAGTGTGGATTAATAAAATGTCTTGATATGTTATATAAAATGCCTTGATATTTCATATTCCCATCTGCAGTTCGACAAAGAGGCCACAATTCAAATCTTCTGAAAAACATTCTTATTATTTTCCCCAAAGTATACTTTCAACATGTTGGAAATTAAGGTCTATCTACACATGTATGCAGATTTTCCATTGCAGTCTCTTCTTTGCTTTGATAAATTATGTTTCAGTGTTGTGCCCATCTCTCCCTACCAAGGCATCATTTGTTTTCTTCCCCTTGCTGGTGCTGGGTCTCATACAGGCATCCACAATGACACACGCTGGTGGAAACAACGTGAGAACACTGGCGCAGACCTCTTCTGCTCTGTGTCAGTTATGTCATTATTGGCACTTGATCTAGTGGCACACATTTGTTTAATGAAGCATGGTTGCTTTAACCTTCGAGACTGTCCCTCTCCGAGAAGCATCAGCTCTCTCCTAGAAATTGAGTCATGACTCAGTAACATGCCAGTTATTATTGTAATAAAAACTGTCCCCCCACAGCAAAGACCACGGCAAAGAGAAATTTGATAATCTTCTACAGCTATCTGTACATGCTACTCTTCACATGAAGAGTTAACCCATTACTAGAATATACTAAACATTGTTTTATTAAAAAATGATGAAAAAAATCCAATCCTGAACTTCTGAGTTTTTCTTGCATCTATCCCTTACATGACTTAATTCAATACAGAAATGAGGCCTCAAAGTCTAATAATTATAGTAGTTATTTTCTTTTAAACCTACAATATTAGTAGGAACAAGCTTCCTGTCTTAATATTACCTTGAAAATACTAGCCTTAAAAAGATGTGATTTGCATTAGCCAGCCTGAAAAATCAGGTACATAACTAGAAGTTGGGATCTCAGTCACTTGTCACTAAGCAAGTACAGAGGAACAGCCTGCTGTGGTTAATAGACATTATAAGTGTTGTTTTATTTGTATGTTAACATCAGAGACTTACTGCAGACATCAAAATCAGTAAGGAATTTTATTCAACTGAAGCAAAGATGTATTTGAAGGAAATCATTGTCGTACTTCAGGAGTTCTTTTCCTGCTTTTTCTTGAAATTTTGCTAATCAGAAGGTGACTACTACCTCTTATAGCTAAATTTTATTCTTAGTGCTTGATTACAAAACAGCTGCTTGTGCCCCTAAAAGAGGAATTCAGCTAAGTTTTATTTAATAATTTAGTTGTACCCTCTGACAAGTCACTTATCTTCTAGCTTGGCTATTAACATAAATCAAAAGATCTTGTGAAAACAACAGACTGTCTAGGAATTGGTAGTGCTATAGAGAACATGGGCTTGGAAGCAATGCAAATGTTCAGATATTTACCTACCTTTCTTTGTAAACAAGATATTATGAACAGAAAGATTACGAATTGTAAAAATGCAAATAAATGGTTGACTACTTTTTTACCCACTTTTTTGAGTTGGATACATTTTCTAATGGGGTTTGTAAACAAAGGCTTTGCGACACATGAATACTACTGCTTGTGGTTATGATGAAAGCTTGGTGTTATTAAAACTTCAAAGGCAATGATTCAGTGTGAATTTCTCTGATTTGAGCATCGATGATAACCTTTGACTAAAACACTAGGCTGGAACACTTGTATTGTTAAACACTTGTGCTGCATTGACCTTTCTCAGCATAGTTTGCAGTTGGATATTTCAACACACCATACCTGCAATTGTATTGACTAGCGTATTTTGCCTGTCAGGATTAAGTTAATGTTATCTTTGGCTGTAATGAGTTTTGAGCCAGCTGATGCCTGTCTGCAAATGCAACTGTAAATTACTTTACAGTAAGACGTGATGATATGCTAAGTCTCTTGATAGGTCCTTTAGTCAGATTTAGTGTAAAATATAAGGTGAAAAAATTTTTGTGCTCTGACATTCTGCATTGCAGTTGATGTTTTCAGAACCTTAGCTCATATATGTATATATATATATATATATATATATGAGAAATTCCACTAATGTCCTGGAAATTTTAATGCTCTTTCCTACCAAAGTAGCAGGTAAAAAAGAGTAAAGAAGAAATGGTCATGTGATTTTAATTTTTCCATCTTATTTTTAAAATTACTGGGAACTAGGTTTATGTAAAAATATTTGTACCTTTGTAACTGAGCCCAGTTGCACAGATAATTGGCACATTATCTTCAAGTGCTTTCAGCAAGATCTACCAATGATCTCATGCTTCCTCATGTTTCCTCTTTCAAATGATATGGGTGAGACAAGAAAGCAAGCCAGGACAGAGAAGCTGAGTGTGCACATTGTTTGTCCCATGGTTGATGTACCAGGTGTCTCTCCTGCCCAGCTACAAATGTAAAACTCCTGTACAAATTCCAATAATTTTCATCTCACTTAGTGTGATACCCTTTTTCTACATTTGAAAAATACAGTATCACCTTGTTTATATTTGTTCAGGACAGGTCTGTAAAAATTGATTTCTTGGGCAGGAACTAACTTTGAGTTCTGGTGCTGAAAAGACTTGCCCTTTGCCTATCACACCAAGCATCAAACTCCTAGTTTCCAATCTGACTAGCTACAGCAATCTAGCTGCATATTACTTATTAGCGTGCTGAAGTTAATAGGAGATGAGCCAAAATGGGTGCTGTAATACAGTGACCAGTGTAATCTCAGAGATCTGAAAAGACATATTGTCCTCATCAGGGTGACACATTGGGAAACTCTGGGAAAGGAAAAGGGAACAATACTCTGTAAACTCCATCAAAAAAAACCAAAACCAACCGCTTGACACTAATTTGGCAAATATGAAGATATATTTAAATTGAAAGGCAAATTTAACCTAGTTGAGAAACAAATAGTGAATTTAGACATGCCTAGAGAAATTAAAAAAACCCTTAGCTCAGAATGAAAAGCTGAAACTTAGAAATTTCATAAAATGAAAATGCAAATTAAAGTAGTTGAAGACAACTGAAAAATTTCTTATCTTCTTGTTTTGTTTAGACTTAGAGCTTTGATATATACAATTATGCATTGTACAGCATCACATTGTAGTTCATACCAAGCTATTAATGTCAAGTGAATGAAAACTTTATAATAAAGATATCTTAGGTTTTGTTTGGTGAAAATATAATTGCTACCTTTCACATAAAATTGACAGATTATAATTAATCTTTTTATACTAAAGACAGTACACTGGGATTGTTTGGACTGGGTTTACAATTTCTATGCTGATGATAACCATTTTAATTTTGGGGATAGGATGGGAAAATGTGTTTCCATCAGAGCAGCTGTGGTACCAGTCAGCTAATCAGAATTCAGCTTTCTGTCTGTTTCTAGTTCTATGGACCATAGGTGGCTAAGGTGGCTAGACCTCTCTAGTGAATGTAGCTGCAGTCTAATGATTAATGATGAGGAGTAATGCAGGAATCTAAGGAGAGTTCAGGTGAATGCTTGGTATGAGCAAATTGTGCACCAATGTCATTATATTTTTTTTGTTTGTGTCTGTAAATCATTGGTTTCAAAAGGCAGTAGAAGTTTAGAAGTGTTCTAGGTTTTGCTGAAAATAAAGAAATAAACGCTCATGGTGACATAAGTTCCAGGACAGATTCAAAGACTTAACTTTTAGCTTAGCAAATCTCACTTCATATCCTGCCACAGCTGGGGAAATATGAAGAGTTAAAACCATTAAAGTGGTCATCTCTGTCTGATGTATAAATCACAAATACATTCACAGATGTATTAAAAAAAAAAATAAAAGAAAAAGGCAATTATATAATGAGATAGTTCATAACAAAAAAAAGAAAAATATTAAAAGTGCATCAGTATTATATATGTTATAGTACTGGACAAAAAACAGATATGGTATTTATCTCTAGCAATATTCGTCCTCCCAAAGTTTGCACTCTATTTGAAAAAAAAAAAAAAAGATAAAAAACAAAGGGAGGGGAGGATAGAACTGAATTTCTAAATTTAGATACAAATAAACATTAAGAGAAGAGAATTGTCACTTAGCTGAGTGAACATCAGCTGACTTATCACACTTTCTCTTGCCAGTGTTTCATAAGCATCCTGAACGAGCTGAGGTAATTCACATATTGCCAGAAAGGTAGCAGCACATCCTTGAGATTCAGGGTCGTCTGTTGAACCCAAAATACTCATAACTAAGTGGTTCAGGAAAGACTCTTTGATTCTGTCCTGACACCTATAAGTATTGAAGTGCCTGAGCTGGAATACCATGCAATAGAGTTGACATAGAACAGCAGTTGCAGCTGCTATTGCCCTTTTTCCTTCTCAATGCCCAAAGGAGGTTCCATCAGGTTTCAGCCAAGAAAGGTCCTACAGTGGCTTTGTTAGGGGGATGAGAGCAAGATGTGCTAAGATAGACTTGCATGTTATGAGCTAAATGCTTCTTTCAGGTTGACTAGAAACACAAAGATTTCAATGAGAAAAAATTTAAAACATATCTTTTAAAACACCTTTTAAAACGTATGATAATTATGCAACATAAAAGAATTTTCCCAAAATTTGCCAAAGGATTTTGAAGATAGATTTAGCAGAGTGTTCAGTGTACATGCAAGGTGCTGTATGTCATCGAAAGAAAAAAAAAAACGAAGTAAATGGATACTTTGGACAGAAAGAATATACAAATCTACTTGTCATTATGAATTTTCACTCCAGGTGGCTGCACATCTTGCAACAAGAGCTGATTGTATCATAGTAGTTTTAGAAACATTAAAACCACAGTTCTTCCTCCCTACCTGTAGAGCCAGCTCTTAGTCTCCATCTACTGCTGAACTTGTTTCACTGTTACTCATACCATTGTTAAAGTGCATGCTAAAAATTGTAGATTATTTCTGTTCACTGAACACTACATTGTTTTACCATGGATAATATTTTATTTATAAGGAAAATAAATTGTCAGAGTTAAAAAACACAGTGCATTTTGTTCTAGGCAACACATTGCTTTTATCACACAAATAATTTATTGGTTCTGCTCCCAGACAAGTTCTGTGCTGACCTTTCCAGGTATACTGAATATTGCTGCATAATTCGTCTTGTTGTGAAAATGTATTTATTTTAGCCATTAATACATGCTGTGATAACCTTTGTGCTGAGGAGCAAGTTTGTTGTTTTAATTCTCCATATTTTTTACAGAGGAATATACAGAAAACAAAACTTCGTATCTTAAAGCCTTTTATTATGAAGAAGAGAGACAGATTTGAATCCAAACCTACCATATAAGCTTTGGTAATGGATTGAAGCAAAACTAGAACAGCCCCATTTCCTGTTTACTGTGCAGACACAGCCCCACTCTGGTTCAAAACCGGCCTCTGCAAGTCATCAGCCCAAAATGGCAGGCACGTCTTCAGAACAGCTCATTGCATTTTAGTAACACCTAATGTGAGCTTGAATTACTTCAAACATTGTTCCACAGCATCCCTGTCTTATGCAACCAAATCAACCACCACATCAGCCCATCCCTACGTGAATATTTGCTTTCAGGTTCTATGGACAAAGGGTCTGAAGGCTGAAGAAATGCCAAACCCACATTTTTCTGTTTATAATGAACCGCAAACTTGGCAAATTTAAGTCACAGTAAAGATGTCCAAAGACTAAAACCAAGCAAGACTAGTGAAAACAATTAGAGTAATGAAATATATTTTGAGCAAAATGCACACAAATTTTCATGCAGTAGTTAGGTTTTTATATTGTTAAATATATGTCTAATAACCTATTTTGAAATAACCAGTTCAAATTTTCTCTTCTGAGCATCCTGAAATTTGCATGAGAAAAAATGGTTCATTATAATAAGTGCAGAAAACCAATATGCAGGTCTGTGGCTTACACTTCTGGAAGAAATGAATCTCTGAAAATAAAGTTACAACTCTTTTGGTTTTTTTTATTTTCTGATCATCAAGCACTTACTATCTGGTGCTTAATTTTTGTAGTCTTCAAGTCCTTCTACAAGCTGCTCAAAATCCAGTCTCATGCTTGGTATTTCCCCCCACAGACAGCGTTGGTGAACCTATTATTTATTAGTTTGCTGGGTTTTTTTAGGGAGAGGGAGAGAAAAATATTCTCAAAGCAGAAGGATGCTCAGGGTTGGAAGGTGAGCAATGACTTGCAAACATTTTCCACTTCAACAGCTGCTCCAGGAGTTTAACATCACTTTGTGTTTTTTATTTCAGTACACCTTCTGTTTAGACAGCTGCCTGAATACATGTTTATAACACACAGAAGAGAAAACTCTCCCAATAAAATATGGCAATAGTTAAAAAGGCAGACCATAAATTGGAATAGGCCTACCTCTACAATTCTTCTCTCTACTGTAATTAATTTGGACACTTTCTGGCATTTGCTGCCTGAGATTTGAAACATAAACAATGTTTACACCTATATGCACTCCTGTTTAGTTTAGTCAACTTATGATACAAATGGTATAAAAAAAGGAACTAAATCAAATTTTTTCATAATTATATATTTTTTGAAATGCAGACAAAAAAATTAAGTATTCCCCCCAAAAAAATCCCCAAAAAATATGTGAAAATGTTATGAGAAAGATCTTAATGCCAGGATTTCTCCTGCTCTCTCTCTGGCCCATTTATTTAATATTTATTATTTAACAGTAATATTTAATTATTTATGTGAAGTGGAATAGCATCAACAAGAGAGGCTGGGAGAAAAAAAAAAAATAACAAACCTGACTTTGTAGAGCAGTAGTTATCATACTTGCCCATAATGTGGAAGAGGGAAGATGCAGGAGTTTATATTCCAAAGCAGGAAAAGCAAAACTGGAAGCTGTTGTTTTTCTATCGTAGTTGTATCAGGAGATTAAGCTATTATTTAATGACAAAAACTCTTTTGCATTTTTTTCCTTTCTAAATTTGAATGGGATGGTAGTACAACCCACTGCTTCAATTTCTTAAAATAAAAATGGCATGTCGATGTTGAGAATGGAAATGATCCCCTTTAGCCTGGAACATCAGCTTAGGTATCTCAATAGGCAGCTGCAGGCATCTTGGCAAGGAGATACAGATTATTTTTGATATATACATTCTCTATCTAATCAGTGCACAATTTCAGCTGTTTCAAAGGATAGTAGGGAAGGTCTGTGGACTACAGGACATGACTTGAGTTTATGTGCAGAAGACAGAGATGTCTTTGAATATCTGCACCTCTCTAGAGCAGGTACCTCAGACCTGCAAGAACCAGACAGAATATTTTTGTTATTTCCAGTTTGTTCGAGCATGGACCTTTAGAAAGAAAGATGCTAAAGTGGAGACCCTCATTCTCTCCTGTTTCTTCCCTGGCCTATAGGAATACAGAATTCATACCACAAACTTTCTGGTAGAATAGTCTGGCTTGGGAAATTGGGAGACTGAGAAAGAACAAGAAGCCACTCCCAACTGGTGTCAAGACACCTAGAAAAAGGAGCTCTGAAATTTGAAATGTTTATATTCAGTAAACTTATTAGTTGCTTAGATTAAGATCACCCAGCCTTAGCAGCTGCAGTATCTGGAACATACTCTTTCATTCCCTCCCCATCCCAATTCCCATCACAGATTCTCTTCCAAAGAAACAAAAAAATTTGCCTTTCATACCACCAGCATCAGTTGTCAGCAAGAAATTTATTCCCTTATATACTTGTTGACATGGGTCACTGCTATGGGGAACAGAAGAGAGTAGCAGGAGATCAGTGCATAGCTGCATTTCTTCCATGCATTCCAGCTGTTGGCCTGGTTGCAGGGCATGAGGAAAGAAACAGCACTAGGAGAAACCCAGTGCTGACACTTCAGGATGCTGAGCTCAGTCCAGGTCCTTCTTTCTGCTGGAGTGGTTGTAGAAGAGTTGGTAGCAGGAAACCCAGCCTCCTGAAAAGCTACCAGGCTAAAGAAATTGTACAGTCCTTCTGCTTGGCTGCTGAAATAACTACCCCTGTTTCCATAAAGATGCAGTAGAGAGGACAGAAGGTTCTTGTAGGCTAGACTGGGTATCTGGTGGTGTGCTGTGTTGGGAAAGCAGGGACTGGAACCCAAGCCCTACCCTCTAACAGAGGTATAGCTACTAGCTAGGCTCTGCAAACTTCACAGTCTCCATCTCTAAAAATCAGGACCTTCAGTACGCTAATGATCTCTTATCAGCCTCCTAGTGCTTCATGCTCGTGACATTCTCTGGTCTGAATTTATTCATGTTTGGAGTATGGATGCACATGAATGTCTTCAGCAAGATTGCTCAGTAATAGGTCCTCTGTTTCCACACCATAATCAGTTGAGAAGGCCCACTATATTTCAGTTGCATCCAGCATTCCCTAAATTTCTTTGAAAATTAGATTTACATCTTTTCTTTCTTTAGTTCCATGATTGTTGTTCATGATTCTCTGTTTCCATTTCCCCTTCTGCTTACCGGAAAACCTTGTGTGTAATTCTTTTGCTCTGAAGACTCTAAAAACCAAGTTATAAACTTAAATGTTGCCTCTTTTCTAATATTTTTGATAAATTTTCTTTTTTTACTCTGTGTGGTTAATACAAATTTTTTCCAAATCAAATTTCACTGTTACTTCCCAGTTTTTCTTAGTAACTTAATTTTAAATCTTCACCATGAATTGTCGTAATTCTCAGAGAGCAGTCTCCCCTGCCGACTTTCTCAAACTGTTTTCCTGAGTCTTTGTCTTTTTTGAGGTTAGATGGCCTTGAACAGGGTGTATCAAATTAGACCAGTTTTAGCATAGTATTGCATTTATGAAGTTCAGAGCAGGTGCTTTGAGTCATCCCTAGGAGACAATTGCCTCTGTTCATTAACCACAGGTCACTTAGGTCTCTACATTTCGTTAATCTGAATTGTAGCCTTAGCGAGGTGTCTAAAGTGAGCTGAAGTTGCAAGTGCGCATCTTGCTGTAATTGACAAATGATTTAATGTTGGCCCACTCGCCTGTAGGAACAGGCCCAGTCAAGAGGAGGATATTTATTTGTTTGAATTTGACCACAGAATGAGGACATGCTCTAATTGTAATGTTCACACACCTGCTGTGCTTCAAAACAATTCCAGGCCCCAGACCTGGAAAAAGATTTGTTGTGAGGGACTCTTTGGCCTTGAAGAATTTTATTGACTTCAACGAGTCTAGGAGTATCTATTGGTGCCAAACACTGCAGCTGCAATAATTAATTAAGATTGTCTAAGAGTAGGAAAAGGTGCAGTATTTCAAATTCTTTTAATCCAGAGCAGCTTTGTTTCATGTGAAGATCTAAAACTTTATATCACATGAACATCATGATACTCATGACCACCATTTTAATGGTCAGCACACTGCATACACAATGATAAGTATGCCTCAGTACCATGAAAAGGTTAATCTATCACCTAATCACCTTACAATTCCATTCTTCATTCCCACTCTAAGTATGTACAAAGTGATGGCTTGGACTTGAATACATGCAACTTATGCAAAATACATGTTCATTTTCGTTTTGTTTTTTTTTTTAAGAGGGATTCTTTTGGATTTCTTGGACTGTAGGAAAGTTTTAGGACCTAAAATACTGCTAAAGAAAACCATCTTTGAACCTGTCTCTAGCCTCCTCTTTATTCACTATTTTTCTTCATTTTTTAAATATATTTATTTTAATTTTCCTGTAGCTTCTTCTCATATGCTATTTATCTCAAATAGTTCCTTGGTCACTTGTCAGCATTTTTCCTTCCCAACTATTGTCCTACTCTTTGACCAGCAGTGCTGGAAACACCAGCTATGTAATAAAAATTCACTCCCTCTTGTGGAAAAAAGGAGATAGGGACCAGCAACTTGGAGAGATGACTCTGAGAGTCAGGTAGGCAGAGAATATTACTCCTTCTTCTTCTTCTTCTTCTTCTTCTTCTTTACAAAATAATATGCTTATTGTTAACAAAATTGAAAACACCACAGATTTGAAATTGGTTTTCTAGACCCACCATGGGGACTAGGAACATAATATTTCCAAATTAAAAGTTGGCACTCCAGAATATGTTAGTAACAAGAGTTAAATTCCACGGCCAAGGAATCACTCAGTCTTGCCGATACATCTGCCTTGTTAGTAATAAATCTACAGGAGTCATTAGCAAAACCTGCTCCCAGCTACATACCCTGTGGTTAAAGTTCCTTTACTTCTCACAGGCTTGTCCAGAGCATGTCTGATCAGGACATGGGCAAGAAAATATCAAGAGAAATTCAGGATAGTTTAAGCCATGTCTTAGTGAAACAATGCTGAAGTCATGTCAGCTGGAGTGGTAGAAGAGCATATCCCCTTGCTAGAGAGGGTAGCCTGCCAGGCTGCATGCCAAAATGCTTTGTTATTTAACCTCAATCTCTATAAGCTGGAGAAACATAAAAACTGTGTTTCCATCAGACTAGGCAAGTATAGAGTGCTACCACTTTTCTTATCCCCAAAGGCTGGCAAAAAACTAAAAACAAACAAAAACAGACTGATATAGAAAAACATACAAGAAGAATGATAGGATGATAAAAACAATGGCAATTTCAGAATTATTTCAGCTTTTCAGAGCTCCAGCTATTTGATCACCTTTTTTTTCTCTGTTCTTGGCTCTGTTTGACTATGAGGCACTCTACAAATGGTATTCAAACAGATTTTTCTGTGTAACACCTAAATCTTTTTGGCATTCCATCAGAATGAAAAATATTACTGAAGAACAATATTATTAAGATGAACTTTTCAGCTTACTGCATATGTTATTCCTATTACAGCATCTGGAAACAAGAGATCTGCCAGGTCTTTTAGAAAGTGCAAATTACATTTGACAAGGATAATTGATACTCCTGGGCTGCCTTTTCTCCATGGTCAGCTGGGAGTTTTGGAGCAACACAAGTTTTTATAGATCCTTCAGTTAAATTTAAAATCCAAATGTAGAATGCTGCACTAAGAACTGTATGTGGATTTGAGGAAGTTCCTGAAAAAAATTAAACCCAGAGTCAGTGAATAGGTTCTACTGTCCTATGGCTGTATTATACTGATATGTCTTTTTAGAGACAGTATTTTTCTTTTAAGTAGGGTACAATAATCACTGTGACTGACAGTTATGGAATGATATTGTACATATAAAGCACAGCAATGTTTCACATCCCACTTCACGCAGTAGATGGTTGGGCATTGGAAGGGGGTCCCCAGGGAAGCAGTCACAGGACAAAATCTGGCAAGGTTCAAGAAGTGTTTGGACAATACTCTCAGACACACAATTGGGATATCCTGTGCAAGACCTGAATTTTGATGACCTTATGAGTCCTTCAGGATATTCTATGGTTCCATGATTCTATGACTTCTCAGAGAAGTGGAAAGTAAGGATTGAAATAGCATCTGTCTACTCTAAATCTTACCTCACTGAAAGTATTTTCCTGGAATGCTTGTGAATGCATGAAGATGTCATACATAGGACCTCTAGTGTTTTGTCTATAAAAAGGCCTTGCAGACTGGTGCCTAGGGTTATCCTTGCATGTTTTAATAGATGGTCATTGTATATATGACCTGAGGGCAGGACTCAGGCCTTTGATCATAAATGAAGAAACAAGCCGAAACCCACAACCAGCTGCTCAACCTCTGCAAAATCATGGGAGTTAAGTGAGGCAACCGTGTTATTTTGGTTTTGGCTGTATTTTAAGGATTGATTTTCACAGGTATCTAACTTCTATCCACTGAGTGGGAAGCTTAAGTACTGTATTCTTACAATCTTATCTCCAAAACCCATTTATAAATTCTCAGGTCTTTTATGCTCTATTTCCCTGTGTTGTTCATAACTCTAATCTGTCCTTCGTCATGTGAAAACTAATGAAAATTTTATTTTCTTATTTATCTTTTCTTTCTCTTTTGTATTTTCTTCTGTTTTGAAAAAGAATATTAGAAAATAATTTCCATTATAACTAGCGGGCCAGGACACCAGCTGAAGAGTTCACAGGTCTCCTAAAAAGAACCAATTACATTTGTAAGTGGGGCAAAGAATGGAGATGATAAACTGTTTGAGTCTTGGGTTTGTGCAACTCTGTTAATACTCGTTGAAAATCCTCTTAGCTGTCTTTACAAAATGGTGCATTTTTAAGACTCTTTGCACCTCATCTTAATGATTTGGGATAGAATTATTTTAGCACTTATTTTAAGTGCTAGCTTGGTCATACATGAAGTGGTGATAGCACTTCTTTGAGAAACAAGCACACTGTATAAAAAGAAAGTTGAAAAATTAAAAGCACATATTCTGTTCCTCTTTCTCTTGGGAGAAATCTGCAGAGACTTTGATTTGTGAAACAATTAGCCATGTTGCCCTATTACTTGACATGAGTATTTTGCAACACATTTCTAAGAATTTATAGAAGGGCATAAATAATGATTTTTAATAGCATTTGTCTGTTTTAATGTACATAGAATCATTTAAAAATCTAGTCCAATTAGCTGATCCAGAGATTGCTTCTCTGACATCTGGAACTGTTTCGCTGGATATTTAAATCAATCAGAAAGCATTCTCAGTGCTGTCTTTCTGTTAGTTTATCTTCACCCTATCCTGATTAGCAAATTAGTGAAGTTGTCAAAGTTATCAATGGTAAGATGATCAATTAAAGTTATCAATGGTAAGATGTAAAATAGAAGATGGATCTGCTACTTCAGATGTGTTTTTACATTGTTAAACATGGCAGTGCAAATAAAATTAACCATAATGAAAAGCCAATGAACACTTCATAGGTACCCTGTATGAACAAGAAATTTCCCACAAAAATGGTATTTTTCAGCTGTGTGGGAAATTATCTTCAGTTTCTTTGGAAGAAGCTTTTGGTCTTAGGAAAACTTTTCTTCCAGAACCATATGAAAACCATGTGAGGACATGGTATAAACACCTTGTAAGTATCACAGGTTACCTAGAGCAGGATTTTCAGAAGAACTCATCACTGGCACAATTTTCCTCTCAGCAACTTCAGAAGCAGTAGGACAAATAGGAAAAAAGCAAGCAATATTTCAATGGTGTCTCAATGGTGGAAATCCAGAGCCATTGATGCACTTGGATTACAGGAAAACAAAATTTTCACCAAGGAGATTAGGGTGAACTGAAACCACCACTAACTTTTAAAAGGTGCTAGGGCATAAAGTGGCATAACATGGGAGAACAGCAATCCAGTATTACTGCAGTATCACAGACAGAAAGCACAGCAAGGTCTCTATTTAGAAGAAACTACCACAGTGTTAGGTTCAGGCATATGGAGGGGAAAATTCAACACACCCCATTGTAGCAGGATGCTACACTCGGGTCCATGTGTAGGAGGATCGGACCCACAGAAGAAACGAGGCAGGCAGCAGCAGTTGAAGGGAAAGCTAATGATCCTTTATTCTACATTCTTCTTCTACATTCTCCTCCCCTTGTTCCACTATCAAAAATCCAACTCCATATCTTATACAGTTTTTACAAAGGCAAGAGATTGGTCATTTGGGTCACCACCTCTTCAACCTGGATGGTGAATACCACCATCAATCAATTCTCCTCTCAGAGGAGAAATATGAAAACATCTCTAAAAATATACATAGTTTATGTTGAGCTGCGTGGGAAAACCTGGACTCCAAGGTCCAAACATTCACGAGCTAGAAAAGTGAGGACAACACCCCATCAATATTTTCCTGGACACCATTTCATGACCCTCTAGACCATGTGTCTGATGTACCTGAGATGCAAAAATATATTAATTGACTTCTTTACACATCTGTTACACAAAACACAGTCTCTATGACCTTTACTGAATATACCAAATTGCAATTTAGAGCTCTTCTGGGGCCCTTCTAAGCCAGCCTTTGGAACATCAGAAATATAGCCATCTTGAAAACTGTTGACTAAACAATTTTCTTCTGATTTAAATTACTGACTAAACAAAATCTCTTCTTTTCAAACAGAACACATGGAGTCCTGCTTTGAATGATTTCAAATTCCATGTTTTGATAAAAGTACTGAAGCTGTTGGTATATTTTATTTCAAACTTTTGAAAACCAAAAATCTGCTTTTGCATTCTGGAGGAGCTGGAAAAATGGTGTCTTTCTCTTCTCTAGTAATTTCCAAGACCCAGCTTTGTCTTCTGGGATAGCTTGAAAGAGGATTTGCTATCCAGCTGGAAGATCCTGGTATCAGGCTAGTTGTAGATGTCCCTCTTTAACAGGTTTATTAATACTTGGTAATTATCCCCTATATCGGCCCACCACTACACACAAAGCTACAATAGAAACATGTTAGAAATCTATTGCAGAATGATTTCCATTATTAATTTCTTAAGACTTTCCTCTCCGGGGAAGAAATACCTGAATGAATGCTAAAAATGGCAATGCCATCACTGTGACACCCTAAGCAAAGGTCTACCTCAAAACTCACCATGCTTTTCTAGAGAAGACTGACATCAACAGAAAGGGGCAAATTTTTGTCCTGAAGAGCAAAGAGGAATTTTGTTTTGTTTGATTGGTTTCTTTTTCACTTCTTTTAAAGACAGCTAGAACTACATGAATCCAGCAAGATGGCCAGAACCCCTCATGAAAACAGCACACCAAGCACATAGCTCCCCTCTTCAGCTACAGCACTGCTCCTGCACTGTCGGAGATGGTAATCCAAGTTAGTGTGAGCACCAATTAGTTGGGTTCTGGGCTGTGGTGCTTGGCTCATTTCTTTCCTCTGTCATGTCTTAAAATAGTGCCTGTTCTCTCAGAAAGGAGAACCTCTGTGGGACGTGAGCAGTGACTTCAAGCTTTTGTAGAAAGGAAACACAGGATCTGACTAAAGGATTGTGAAAAATATATGCACTTGTTAAGTTTAATTTGAGAATATAGTTGCCATATCAGGCACAGAAATCTCTCCCTACACTCTGCTTTTTGAACAAATGAAAATTACAGTACTAAATTTTTTCAATGAAGAGTAAAAGGAACAGTCTCCCTGCATACAATGCATTTAAATACAAATTGTCTGCCACTTTTCAGCAATCTAACATTGTTAAATTGCCTTTTAATCACTCTGATATTTGATATGTAGCAGTAAAATGTTTATACTGCGAATTGTACAGTAAACCTTCAGTTTAGGAGCAAATTAATAGTCTGGAACCGTGAGAATCTGACTGTATCTGAATATTGATGATCTCACTTTCTGAGTCTCTCTGGGATTGGGGGTGCGAGGTGTTGATCGTTGCTTCTCACTGATAAGCAAAATATTTCCAGAGCGTGAAGAATTCTGTGGTGTGTGAGAAGGATAAACCATAATCTGCATCAACACACTAACTTCTCCTCTGCCATTTGCATTGAAAATCAGGTAGAAGTTATGCTAAGCTCTCTATTATAGCCTCATGTATGTGAAAGGTCTTCCCCTTCATTTGAATAAGGCCTCTTATGCATGTGAAAAAAAGCACATTTAAAAGGAAGGTTCCTTTAATTAGGGTGGCATTTAGAATTCTTAAATGTTCACTTTTTGTGATGCTAAATTGTGGAGTATTTTCAAATATGTTGTAGTAGTAATTTTCATTAGCCGCTTTTATTTTTATTTATTTTTAAAAGGAAATGACATGCTCTACAATATGGAGTGAAGGAGTAGATTAATATGACTAGCTAGATTAAGGAAAATTTAAATCAGAGTGTTTGATGAAATGTAGGAAAATGTTTAAATATAGGATTAGACTTACAATATAGAAAGCAGTCAAGGAGATCAAAAGAACCCTGTTCAAAAAGTCCTATTAAAAAGAGAGGGAAAAAATCTATTGAGTGAATTCTTATAACTAAATGATTAAAGTGTTTTTAATATATTACATTCAATCTGACTTAAAAATAAAAATAAACAGTAAAGAATGTGCACAAAGTAGAGATTGTATTCATTTTTGTGTAAAGATCAAGTGACTGGGCCTATGTGAAACTGTCATAAAACACGTATATGAGACTATGGAATTTAACTTAAAAGGAGTTCCCTGGAGAATAATTTTAAATCTTCCATGCAGCTTTATGGAGACAGAAGTTAACTGATCAGCATCTGTATGAATATGAATTTCTTTAAATCCATATTTGATTTTCTACACCTTTAAAAAAAATCAAATGTAACCTATTAAATACATCTTAAGCAAACCTTTGGAAGAACATGCTTAATCCTCTAGGGAGTCAATAGAAATGCCTCTAACTTTAGTATGGTACAACTACCCAAGATCATAGGAGACACTTCCATAGCTGTCAATGTCTTCTGTATCTCATCAATCTAGGTTTGTTTTGTCTTGTTTTGTTTTTAATTAATGTTAGACTGAGTTCTTGAGTCATTGTTAACACTCAGTTTTGACAGGATCCTGCATGCTTCTTTTATTCCCCACTGGAAATCTTTACAAGAAATGCACAGGGAACATTGTGAATTGAAATTTACTTTTCATATTATACAAAAGTTTTTTCCTATTTTGATAAGCTGAGACTTTATCAGGTTGTCATTACATAGAATAAGCAAATAGTGAACACATAAATATTGTACAGCTGTATGTGCAGCGCACATCACCTGTAAAAATGCATTTCCCACACTACTGATCTACTTTTGTTTTAGTGCTTTAAAAAACAAAAATAAAAATGAATATTTAATGTAGTGTACAACTCTTCAATGCTAACATGAACCACGGAATTCTTTCTGTCTTGATTCCCTAGTCCTCCATTACTCAAATAAAAATCTGTACAGAAGTTATGAGCTTCAATCAAACTGCACAAAAATTTGTATTTCAAAGTCTTATTTTAATTTGGCATGATTATTCTCTAGTCAATATGGACATCTTTTCCTAGTTTACTTTATATCCAGATGTATTTGGTACAAATACAAAAATAAAAGAGGTAATTTCATTAAGAGTCCCCCTTTCCACCCTTCTCTTCAGCCCTTCCCAATGACATTTACAGGCATGGTTTCCAGATACCATCTACAGCAAAAGTTCTGCAGTGTTGGTATGTGGAATAGACTCTTCTCCAGTTTTGTATTAGAAGTAACTCTGCCATCAGGCCAAACAGATGATAATTTATTATTTAGTAAACTGTAAAGGAGATATATTCATTCCTTAGTTCAATAATTACAAAATACAAGAGGAAGTACTTTCCAAAATACATACATATTTTAAAATATTTTTGATGTAAATGGATAGTTTCAGTTTTCCGTTTTTATCAAACGAATTTCAAGCAGGATTAGTTCAGTGTTTCTTCTTTTTGCAGCATCACAAAGGCATGGTCAGTTCGTTAGCTTATTAATGCACATTGACAGTGTTTGAGGGCTGCATTCAGAGTCTGGGATGTCCTGCAGAGACAAGGACCCTTGTGTCAGTAAAATCTACAGCTGTTCCTACAGCAGCTTTAGTTCCACAGATTGGATTGTGAGAATACCTTTATACAGAGATAGGAATACGGTACTATACAACACTGTACCCCATTCCTCAGCACTGTGGCTGCTGGTGAGCCCACACTTTGAGTCCTGTATCCAGTTCTGGGCCTCTCAATTCAGGAAGGATATTGAGGTGCTGGAGTGAGTCTAGAGGAGGGCAATGAAGTCGGTGAAGTCTAACGGGCAGCAGCTGAAGGAGCTGGGGTTGTGTAGAGGAGGTTCAAGGAGGGCACCTTATCACTCTCTACAAGGACCTGAAAGGAGGGTGTAGCCAGGTGAGGGTTGGTCACTTCTCCCAGATAACGAGACTGGATGAAAGGACAAAGTCTTAAGCTGTGCCAGGGGAGGTTTAGGTTGGACATCAGAAAGAATTTCTTCAAAGGAAGAGTGATTAGGCATGGGAATGGACTACCCAGGTAGGTGGTGGAGTCACCATCCTTGGAAGTGTTTGAGGAAAGACTGGACATGGCACGTATTGCCATGGTTTAGTCAATATGGTGATCTCTGGTCAGTGGTTAGACTGGATGATCCCACAGGTCTTTCCCAACCTAATTATTTCATTGATTCAGTTATTTGGTAGTTTTGGTGCCATCCTTTGGTACTGCAGCTACAATCCATCAGCCAGCAGTTGCTGCTCTGCAGCAGAATGGGAGACGTGCTGCCTGCAAGGTAAACAAAACAACAGCAGAAGAAGGTGGAAAGAAGGGGGAAAATCTTGGAGGCCCAGAATATTCAAGAATAGAAGAAATTAAGGTGAAAAAAAATCTATAAATAGATTCAAACACAGTTTGAAATAATGAAAGATACCAAAAATCAAAATACTTAGGGGGCAAAAAATGCCAGCAGTGAAGACTGTGTCCCTGGAAAGCCTGAGAGAACAGGTGACCACACAAATCTTTGAAGAAGCCACTAGGTTCATGGTTTGTAGTAAGTAAGCATGATCCACTTCTGTCTTACCACCTGTCTCTTTCTGGTGGATGCCCAAAGGCTAGCTTGGTCCTTATTGCTCTTTCTGATGTTTCACTACTGACTTCATCAGTTTCTATTGCACATCTACAGAACTCCTCCTTTATGCTTTCCATCCTGAGAGTTGGGAAGTCTCATGATTCAGTTTTTATTAATTCCCTCCTACAGTAAGACAAAGTGTAAAAATTAGAATTGATATTGAGTATTTTTAGCATTTAACTACACTCAGACCATCTGAGCTGAATGTGACATACTGTCACTCTATTAACTTCAAACTGTCTTCTCAGTAACTTCCTAAATTTGCATATTGACAAACATCCTTGAAAAACATGTTTAATCAACCCTGCACAGGAGAGAGGTCTTGTTATTGTGATGTGCAGTAAATACTTTAATGAAAGCAGAGATAGTAATTTGTAGAACTAGAAACTTAAAAGAAGCTCTAGGTGCCCAGGAATCAGGCCTGGGACAGAATATCTTCATATTGACATTAATATTTTTAACACAAAAGAGAAAATCAAATGATAATTAAAAGCAATATAGAATATAATCTAAAAAGAATCAGATGATCTCAGAGACAGACAAAGCAGAAATGGGATAGCAATTGAAATTTGAACTATTGATTTTTTTTCTGTACAAATATAATCTTTTGATATATCAGACAAGCTATTTCTGGATACAATATATCATACCAATTATCCATTTTGAAGATAAATTACACCAATAAAATACAGAAGACTGCTACAGTAATAGGGAGAATGGAAAGCACAACTGATGAAGAGTTAAAGAAATGGGGCTTCTTGCTTTGACAAAATAAGAGGTAGGAGGATATATAAATGAACTGCTGCTATCCATAGGTGCAGCAGAAGGATGGAAGAGCAGAAGATAGACTACAAAAAAGACCAAAGAGTGATGAATTACTTATGCCTAAATAAAGTTTTGGTCAAAGAACTGCAGTGCCATGAACAAGATTAGGAAATAGCAGGAAATATTAACCATAGAGTAACCAGTGGAGAAGAAGTGAGCTTGATGTTCTAAAAATAATTTCCCCTCTCCTTCCTTTGCTAAGAGGAATAATTTTTCAGTGAATAGTAAGACTTACTACTACTGTCCTAGATTAACTTACACAAAGGTTATTAATTCACTTAAGACATTCTGGCCTTTATCACACAACAGTGTGTTTATATACATAAACTTAATGGCAGAGGCCACAAACAAATACTTGCTGTCAGCATATGAAACCTGTGTACTATGAAAGATCATTTGTACACAGTAAAAGGCATCTGACTCATACAGTAGATGACTTCCATGTGGATCTCACAGTCTGCAAGGATCACTTTGTCTGCTTTCATCTCACAGTGTGTTAATATTACTGACATGGCAAATTACTCCTGACTAAAAAGGATGCATTAAATTCACACCTGTAGCATATTACAACAGAAGTTTTCCAAGTAAATATATCCTGAAGTTATGAGGAATCTAACTGTAGGCTGTGCACATGAAGGGGACTACCTACCAGGAAAGACTTCCTATCACAAGCAAAAGGATTCCACTGAGGAAATTGTGCTGACATACCTGGCATGTTAAGATCCTACATGATAAACTTTGCCTCTCCTTTACAGATAAGTCTTAGGTATGAAAATTCAGTCACACTGTTCAACAAGTAAAGTTGAAAAATTTATATCCTTGTTCATTTTTCTATCAGAGCAGTATGAAACAGGGGTCACAACATGGTATAGCCCTTTTAATTCAAACAGTAGATATGGTATGCAGCTAATGAGCTTTCAGAAGAATTGAATAAAAACTTACACTGAACCTTAAATCTATGAAGATGATTCATAGAAGTTGGTCAAAACCTTTTACATTGTCCCACTGTAGAAGTCAAAGGGTTACAAAGTTAGTGGTTCACAGATGTAAAACGAATGGAAAATTGAATTTAGCACAGCTCTTAGCAATTTCAGAAGCCTTATTTTGAATGATACTTCTGAGGTGTAATAATAACACAAGGAAAGCTTTCTTCCCTATATGCCACACTTCGCCCAGCAGGGTGGAGCATGCAGGTAAGAAAGAAATTCTTCAAAGGAAACATTGGCTCTCAGGAGGAGTATATGTTAGCTGAGTTCATGTACAAAATCTGAACTCTACCTGCCTATAAAGTAAACAAAAACATGTTAATTTTAAACAAAACTACATTTATCCATATCCCCCCAAGTGTAAATATGTGTTAAAACATCTCTAAAAATAGAGTTCAAAGACAAATGCCTTTCCTATGGGGATCAATGAGAAAGAATTTCTTTTCATCTCAGTAAAACCTCAATTCAAAAGGAAGGCTGAAGCCTTTGGGGAAATACCTAAAAACAATGTTAAGATGTTTCAAAAACTGTTTTCCACAGTTTTGAAACAAGCTCACCTGAGTTTAAATTTCCAAGGTATGACAGACCTTGTTAAGTAATTTAAAAAACAAAAGCAAAAGTAGCAATACAAACCCAGTAAAACTCTCAGATGTCTGTTTCCTTTCTATGCCTAAAAGCAAATATATACCTTCAGCATTGTTTCACA
>VXBB01013964.1:243646-253660 GCA_013399915.1 Illadopsis cleaveri | reverse complement strand
TAGAATGATTTTTGTGAGTATTAGAAGGTGAGAGAGAGTTTAGGGTCTAAGAATAAATAATAATAGGCAATTTCTCTCTGCCCACAACTTTACCAGGAAGTAAAGGTAAAGAAATAACTTTGCACAGTTGTTGTTGTTGTTGTTGTTGTAGGATAATGTAAGTCACAGGTGGATTTAAGGCTCAGGTTGAAAAGGTTAATCTTTTTTCCTTGGCACCCAACTGGATACTTGCACCCACTAGCTATGGTACTACAACAAATAATGCTGAAACTTCAAAGCCTTCAATACACGAGTAAGACCCTCAAGAAATAAAATTTCAAATGAATCTCCTTTTGGAATTTTTTTTTGATTTTTTTTTCTTCTTTTTTGAGCTACCTTTGTAGCATTTGCACAAACCTTTCCACTGGGTGATGCTGAGATTTTTTTTCTATTGTTAAAAATGAAATTCATAAAGTAGTGTACTGGAAATTGGAGCATGGATGAATAAATTGAGACTGAGAGCTAAGACAAGAACAGCAAGAATAGGAGGACAAAAATGAAAGGGAACAAGAAGAAATATATAGGGAGAGAAATAAAAGGCTGGACATGCAAAATAAACGAGAAAAAAAAATCTTGGGAAGTGCAGAACAATGTACTGAAGTTAGGCAACAACATGAAGTTGTAAATATTTCTTCGGGAATCCACAGCTTTATACTGTTTCTTGGGAGCAGTGTAACCTATCAAACCAAATGTTATCTGTCTTCATACCACCCCTCATTCTTCTAACCTTTCTGTGACAACAGAAGGCCCATCGCACCACCATGCTGGCTTATTGTATCTTTGCCCAAGAGAGATCATTGTGTTTCTCCTAATTTTTTTTAAAAAAATTCCCTCTGTTTTAGAAATGTTATCTGGTCAAAACAGTCACCATATTTTTCTTAGCATGAACGTAAATTTAATCCATTTTAGAATCTATCAAAAAATATTAATATTTTAAAAAAAGAAAAAAACCCCCTTTTTTAAAAAAATATTATTTTTGAAAAATTTGCATTAATTCATTATTAAAATGATTAAGCATTTCCAGGCTGATGTAAAAATGAAACAACAATCATTTTAATTTATGCCATCTCAATTGTTTTGCAGAAGTTAGAGGTTGCAGTTTTCAAGATACATGTAGGATGGGAAACTTTTAAAACTAAGAAACTGTCAGTGGATGAAACTTTTTTTCTGGTTACTTCTTAAGTCAGCAAGTCCAGAGAAAACAAAATATGCAGCCATAGTCCAAAAGGACAGACAATAATTTTGAGATAAAATCCAGATTGTGCCAAGGCATTGTGAGATGAAGATCCTATCATGAGCTCTGTTGAAAAAATAAAGGTGGAAGAATGATCTCTATTCAAAGGGAAAAAACACCAATGTTTTCCTTCTCTTATCCAATCTCTCTTTCTGTTGAAAGAAGGAAATTAATTAGGTCCCCTACTTCTTTGATTTTTAGTAGATGATCAAACAAAAGAACCAAGTAACAGCCTTCAAGTTTTTTAGTTTAAGATTTTTTCCTCCTTAGTCTTCTGGCCTATTCTTCAGCAATAGTGGGAAATGAAAAAACATCGGTAAAATATTGTATTATTAAGTCTGTGGCAAACAGGTGTATCTGCATGGTCCAGAAAGTGTAAGGATCTTCAGAGTCAAGTCTGTGCTTTGGCATCTTTCTGCTCTAAAAACTGAAGCACAAGAGATTTAGAAATATTCAAGTCTCAGTGCTGTTAAAATTTTACATATAAGGCGGACTTATATTTTCCTTAATGACATTATAAAAAGTGAGAGGAAGGTACAAAAGGACAATTCTGCCCTCACAAAGAAGTTCCACTTACTCAAATTTTATCGTTTTACAGGCTCAGGCTGATACTTTGAGTGAGGAAGATGGAAAAGTACCTTCTCACCATACAGTGTTGGGTAACTGGGAGAGATCTCAAGTACAAGGGGACAAGGGAGAAATTCTCTGATGTAAGGGTGATCCAGAGGAGAGGTGTGTTCAGAGACTTTATGGATTGCTAGATTCCTCAAGTGCAAACTTTGTATCTGGAGGTGATGGGTGTACTCTCCACTTGCCTCCCTAGCGAATTCCCAATTTCTTTTTTGGTGCAGACATACCTATACCAAGCAGTATCTGCAGTTGTTGCAGCCATTTGTTTCATGGGTATGGCATGCTGACCAAGAAGATGGGAGAATTGGTTGGAGTTCTGGCCTGAGCTGGGAGTTTTTAAGCTAGGATCCTAACCTAGGGGCCAAACCACTACAGACTTGAGCCAGCAGAATTTTTAATAACTCCTTGTGACTCCATTATAACTCCTGGGAAAGAACGGCTTGGTAAAACAGAGGTACATGGAATTGTAGTGCTGATTTTAAATTTTATTAAAATAATAAAACTTTCTCAGATATATTGAAATTAAGTTTAAGATTTCTAAAGTTGATCAGAACTTTTACATTTCTTCCAATTCCACTGGCTTTGTTGCAGAAAATTGCCTTTATAAATTGAATGAACTGATTGAAGCAAATATGAGGTAAATGAAAATAAATACAGAGAAGCCCAGGTTTTTTGTTGTTGGTGGTGGGTTTTTTAATTATTATTAGATCTATAATGACTTTCAGAATGTTATTCAACTTCAATTCAGATACATGACTTTTTTTTAGTAAGATTTTTTTTTTTAAAGACTAAACCTGTTTTTATTTATTGTAGATGTTTTTTGTTTGTTGGTTTCTGACTAACCTCGTGTCTCAGTAGAAAACATAAATGCGTATAAAGACTATCAATTATTGTGATAAATTTCACCTTTTTCTCTTCCAAAGGACATAAAGCTATATTTTTGGGCAATCATCACACAAAAATGCTCAGCTGCCCTGAGACAGAATTCATTATTGTCAAATCATTCACTAGTGCATGAGAATTCAATAGAAGAAGACGTTATATTCTCACATCTTGATTTTCAGTAACTACAAAGCTGAGCTCCAAATATGTTTATAAGTAAATTCTATGCCTATCTAGAAATGTATCGGTATTTTGATGAAAATAAGAGATTGATTCACCTTCCTTGACTTGACTAAGTCTGTGCTCACTGCTCAGTGTAACAAATCTTAAGGTTAACCTCTACAGAAGTCAATCAATACCTCTTTATTATTCTGTGTATGTGTGTAAAACATCAAAGACTAACTGACAAGAGACAGCTAACATTTCATTTCTAGGACAAGAACCTGTGAAACCTTACTGTATGGTTAATGGCTGAATCTTAAATAATTTTAATCTCTTCTCATATTTCAGTGCCTGAAGAGCTCAAAAAGTTGAAGTACATACATGAAATGAAAGAGAAAAGAATGTGAGTGCAGGAAAAATGAAATACCAAAAAAAAAAAAAAAAGGCAAATTTAAGGAATTATAATTTATATTATTCAGGCTGGTAGATTTTCTTATTTGATGAAATGTACACTTCAGAAACACGTCTAGTTGTTTCAGAGGAAGAAGTCAGTCTTAAAAGCATGCATTTAATTCCCACCTGCACATATACTTGCAGTTGAAAGAACAGTTTTCCAAATGCATGAAATGATGCTGACAAATTTTGCCACCTCAAATGGGATCTAAATGAAAAATTTTGTGTAAAAAAATGTACACTGTCTATATTAATTTGGTATGTCCTTAGTACGATTTCATAAGACATTTACCCTGTAAATGAGTTGATTTAATAGGAATGTTGTCACATTATGAAAATGAAAGTGTTTTCTTAAAATTACATTTAACTATCTACAAAGCAGTTATCTAGTATTTTCCCTAATTCCCTTTTCAAACTATGTGTAAACATTCAAATAAGATTGTTCAACTATTTTTAGTTATATGTAACTAAAATGAAAATAGTTAATAAAAACCCCTCCCTGTTCTTAAAGGCTGAGAATATTGTAAACACGACATCAGCTCTTTTGTTGTTACCTGTTCCTACAAAGACTTCTGACATCACCCGTTAATGTTTGCATTACAGAACATCTAAAGTCAAATCACTTTGAGACTAGCAGGATGAAGCACCTGGCTTAATCCTACATCCAGTGTTTACACACCTCTCTAATTAGGTGCCATGAAAATATGCTGTGCTTGTATCCCAAATGGTGAAGAAGATACACGTGTTAATATATTCCAAAAAGTCTCAAAGTCATGGCTAGCATCAATTTCAGACAAGGGAGGCTCCCTACTTACACAGAGCTAAGTGAGATCCAAACTGCTCATGATCCTCATATTCGTCAGTCGTGCTTGAGGTGCTTGAGGGGAAAGGGGTGCAAGAAGGGCAAAAATCACCAAAAATGAGGAAAACAGGATTGGTTAAATAAGTTTACAGTCTATTTTGAAGCAATAGCTGCCTGTTAAGTAAAGAGACATTTTACTAAAGAGTTTTCTGTCTAAGCCAGGTAAAGCACATGTTTAAGAGAAATTGTAGTGGGCTAACCTTGGCTAACAGCAAAACTCCCACCCACTTGCTCTCTCACATCCACTTCAGTGGGGTAGGACAGGGAAAAAAAAGAAGAATGTGAATGAGGAAGAAAGCTCATATGTCATGATAAAGGGCTCTTGTTTCTTAGTTACTCTCACAGGCAAAACAGACTTGACTTAGTGAAAGTACATGTACTGACAAAATTAATATTTTTGGTAGCAAAACACAAACAAAATCAAAGACACAAACATTAAAATATCATCTTTCCTGTTTTCTTTCTCAGAGTGAACTTCACACCTTCCGCCCAGATTCCCTTACCCTCCACAGCCCTGCTCCTAGCTGCACAAAGGAAATCGAGGTTGTAGTTAGCAGCTGTTTTTTGATTCTGCTCTTCCTTCTTCATGGTTTCCCTTGGCTCCAGAACATGCTGTCCACAGGTCACGGCTCCTGGCAAGAATATCCAGGGCAGGTTCTTCACAATCTGCAGTGAATAGGCTGCTTCCATCGGGCAACTCCTCCTCCTCTTCCTCCTTCTTTGATCTGGCTTTTCCTGCTGCTGCTTCTCACTCTTTTTGTGTCTTTTTTTCCCCCTTGCCTACCCAGAATCTTTCGTCCTTTCTTAAATACACTTTCCCAGCCTGGCTGTGGGGCTCAGCTGTGCCCTGTGGTGGGTCTGTTGGAGCAAACTAGAACTGTTTGGAAGCATCTGTGTCCAGAACAGGGCAGTGCCTGACCTTTTGTCACTGAGGGTACCCTTGCAACAGAGACCCAGATACTCACCCAACCTTGTTTTGTGGTAAATATCACAAACCAGAGCAGATTCTTGCAGTTGAAAAATTTCCTAGTGCCAGCAAGCACTAGCCATGATTCTGAGAGAAGCATTATTGGCCATGAAGAATTTTTTTCAGAGTGCCTGTCAGCAGAAGATGGATGCAGCATTCATTTTTGGGCAATTGTATCCCTAAAACCTGATCATTAGACGAAAAGAAGCTCAGACAAAATCTACCAGCCCCTGTCAGTGTCAGAGGAATGGAAATTGACAAAAAAAGTATTGAAAGGGACTCAAAGAGTGATCTAGGCAACTGTAGGTCTAGAAAAAGGAGTTACAAAGGTGACAAATTTGCACAAAGCCTTGTGATACTGAATGACAGTGGTAAAATTATAAGAGAAATACTGATAAATGATCAGTAAATTATATGAGGAAACCTAAGCCTAGCTGTACACAAAAAGTGATGACCTGAAATTATTAACATCAAAGAAGAGCCTGAGAATTATTGCTTTAAAGTGTTACTACTTTGAAACCATCAGTTTAATGTTCAGTTCATCTGACAAATAAATGCCAAAAATGTGAGGGATTATTAGAAACAGAAAAGAAAACACACGAAACCACAGTGTAAATTTAATGATCTCACTTTTTTAAAATATCCTGATCTAGTTCTAGACACCATATCACACAGTAAAAGGAAACCATCAATGCTTTTTGACAGGAAGGATGATTCTGTGCGTGCTGGATGCCTCAGTTTTTGAAAGGAGAACATACAGGAGAAATGGCAGACGAGATATATTTAGCCATCTACAAAAGACCCATGTACAATACAAGCTGGGATTTTTGTGTGTGTTTTATTTACTTTTTGTTAACAAATTTGCATTTAAAATTCTAATCATAAGGCTTGTTTCATGCATATTTTTTCTCCTTTTTAAATTAATTTTTGTGGAAAAGAAGAATAATTAAGATATTTGAAAAATTAAGGCCTATTATGCCTTCACAGATTTTAAATCAAAATAATATGATTTGTGAAATCATTCTGGCAGAACCAAAGTCTCAAGACTGGGCCTCAGAAAAGCCTTCTGTAATAATGAGAGATACTTTAGGAAAAAGGGGTTCAAGATCATTTGAGGAACCTGAAGGTGCAGAAGTCCATGGGATCTGATGAGCTATATTGTTGGGTCCTGAGGGAATGGGTAAATAAAGATTTTAAGTCACTATCCATCATACCTGAAAAGTTGTGTCAGTCTGGTGAGATCTCACTGACTAGAGAAAAAGAAACATAACCCCCATTTTTAAAAAGAGAAGTAAGGAAGTTCAGAAGAATTGCATGAAAAAATAAAACACATACAAAAATCCCAGCTCGTATCGTACATGGCTCCTTTGTAGATAGCCAAACATATCTCATCTACCATTTCTCCTTTATGTCCTTCCTTCAAAAACTGAGGCATCCAGCACGCACAGAATCATCCTTCCTGTCAAAAAGCATTGATGGTTTCCTTTTACTGTGTGATATGGTGTCTAGAACTAGAACTAGATCTGGATGTAATATTTTAAAAAGTCAGTCTTAACCCCGCCTCAGCAGGATCACAGAGCACATCCTCCTGGAAATTACGCCAAGGCACATGTTAAATAAGGAGATGAGTGGTGATAGCCAACATGGCTTCACTAAGGGCATTGTGCCTAACAAGTCTGGTGACCTTTTATGATGGAATTACAACACTGGTGGGAAAGGGAAGCGCAACCAACATGATCTACCTGGACTTGTGCAAAGCACGTGACACTGTCTTGGATGACATTCTTGTTTCTAAACTGGACGGACATCGATTTGATGGATAGGCCACTCAGTGAATAAAGAATTGCCTGGATTATTGTACTCAAGGGGCTGCAGTCAATGGCTCCATGTCCATGGAGAGTCCAGTGACAAGCAGTGTTCTCAGGGATTGGTATTGAGAGCAGCTCTGTTTAACATTTTTGTTGGTGACAGTGGAATTGAAGGCACTCCCAGCAAGTTTTCTGACAACACCTGGCTGTGTGGTGCAATTGACATGCTGGAGGAAAGGGATGCCAACCAGAGGGACTTTGACGGGCTTGAGGGGTGGGTCTGGTGGACCTCACCAGTCCTTCATGAAGCTCAAGAAGGCCAAGTGCAAGGTCCTGCACCTGGGTTGGGGCAATCCCAAGCACAAATAGAAGCTGTGCAGAGAACGGATTGACAGCAGACCTGAGGTGATGGACTTGTGGGGTGCTGGTAGATGAGCAGATCAATATGAAGCTTGAAGCCCAAAACCATACCCTGGGCTTCATCAAAAGAAGCTTGGCCAACAGTGCCAAACCTGGCAAAGGAATGTCTTTTCTGATACACAAGAAAATCTGACTAACCAGGAAAAGAACAAAAGTAGGACAAGTCAGGGTCGAAGGATAGCAGGGCCTACGCCCACGCCGCGGCCCACGCTCAGGCCCGGGCGGCTGCCGCGGCGGCGCTGCAGTCTCGGCGCTGGGCAGTAGAGGGCGCCGCGTGGTTGCGCTGCCGGGCGGGAGCGGGAGCGGGGCAGGCCCGGCCCGAGGCCATGGTGGGCTGTGCGCGCTCCCTGCGTTCCGCGGCCCTCGGTTCGCCACGGCTTGGTGCTCCTTGCCATGGGCCAGGGACAACTGGCAGTAAAGCAGAAAGCCCTCTGCCTCCGACATCAGTATTGCTTGTGCATCTCCAACCTGTGCCTACAATCTGTTGTAGCACCTGGGTCAGTGTTGGAAAACAGCGAACTGGTCATTTGCAACAGAGCTCTTTGAGGAATGGGTATTGCTGCTTTTGCATTGTCTTCGAGCAGAAACCAGCATGTATTCTGTGCTCAGTTATTAAATATTGTTTCATTGATGTTCATTTTTTTTTCCTCCCTCCCTTGTCTAAGGGACTCACCTTAGCTGAATGCTTTAAGCTTTGTGAACACAGACCTGGTCTGAATAACTGTTTTAAGGATCCTCCCATGCGAGCTTGACAGCTAAAATGGTCATAGAACATTGCAAATGACATGATTATAGGAACACCATGCATTAGCGAGTACTTATTGCTTGAATCAGACCTATTGTCACTGTTGCAACTTGACTGGATTTAGAAAAGTTTGGAGTTTAGAGCAGAGGTTGAGGAAATTGGCAGTGATTCGACATTTGTAAAGCAGTAAGGTTGAGAAATTATTAAAATACAAGGAAAATTCTGTTGTTGATGAAAATCTACACAGAACCTGAAAATTACTATGATCCTACAAGAGAAATGCACCTTTGCCTATCTTCTGCCATTATCATGGATCCCAATCCAAAATATGTCATGTGGCCAGGAGAACGTGTTCTGTTTTGAACATGAACAGTTGTAGTCATGCACTGTTAATGATTTTGTTACACTGATGAAAAAAAGCCCCAAAGCAATCTCCCAAAATCCCACATGCGCGCACCAAATCAGGCGATTGAGGCAATGTGTGATAGTGTCGCTTTATTTGCTGTATCTGTCCTGTAGAGACAGCATGCCTGCATTTATTTCTCTCTAAAGATCATGGATTTCAGCAGCGTTTTGTGTGAGAATGAAGACCTTATAGAATAAGTAATCCAATAAATGTAAAAAATGGTGTATATATATATGTATTTTGCAAAGGGTACTTTTGATTCTCAAGAGGCAGGCTGGACTCCAGAATTGCCTAGATGACATTACTACACTTGGAAAGTTTGCTGGAGGTCATGAGAAGCATATATCAGCATCAGTTAGACTAGGCTGAAAGAAAATGTCCAAATGTCTACAAAGAAACAGGCATACCTTTGTTAAGGGTAAGAGGAGCAGAGAACGCTGTTTCAAACAAACAAAGAACCTGTTCTAAATAATTAATTAAATTCATTTCATGAATACTCTTGAAGATTCAGGATGATCTAATTGTAGCTCTTTAGTCCCTGAAGGGAGCCTACAAGAAACATCGACAGAGACAGACAGACAAGAGCATTTACAAGACAGAACAAGGGGAAATGGTTTCAAACTGAAAGAGAAGAGGTTTATATTAGATGTAAGAAAGCAATTCTTTAATGTGAGGGTGGTGAGGCACTGGAACAGGTTGCCTAGAGAAGCTGTGGGAGTCTCGTCGCTGGAGGTGTTCAAGGCCAGGCTGGATGGGTCTCTGAGCAACCTGGTCAAGTGTAAGGTGTCACTGCCCATGGAAGGAGGGTTGGAGCTAAATGATCATTAGGGTCCCTTCCAACCTAAGACATCCTGTGATTCTATGTATTTCATACAATTCTGTTATATTTAATGTCCTGGCTGGAAACTGTATTCTAATTACACCGACTTGGAGTTGCTACAAGCAGGACCCACATACCCATCCCAGACTGCTGTCAGCTAATTCCCTAGGAAAGAAGAAAAAAATCTTTGATCATAATCATGCAAGATGGTACCTTCTTTGGTTCTGTGTTAACTACACCGGTGATGACCGACATAAAGAACATGTCTGTCTTGTCCAGAACAGTCCACGGACTCAAGATTCCCTCCCTCCCTTAAATGTCATCCTGAAAAATTAATGTTTATTATGAGCAGTTTTACTGGGGACCACAGGTAATGGTGATAATTTAAATATGGTAGACTCTTTCTGAGAGTTCTGTCAGCTCAAAGATGATTATGTTCTGTGAAGGAAAACTAAAAAATGACAAAAGGTTCATATTGCTAAAGAATTTTTTATCAGTAATCATAATCATTCTATGAGGATCATTACGTTTATTTTCCAGAGAAGCACTTTTGGAAAAAAGAAAAAAAAAAAAAAAAAAAAAAAAA
>VXBB01013964.1:139000-232640 GCA_013399915.1 Illadopsis cleaveri | reverse complement strand
GGAAGGAAGGAAGGAAGGAAGGAAGGAAGGTGTTTTGGTAGTTCCTTTAAATTCTCCCCTGGCCTTGAACCATTTGTGATTCAGAGATGGCTGAGCATCAAAACGTCCGTTTCTTTTAAAATTCCTAATGGTTTTTTCTTCTACAAACCCTATAGTAGTGGAAGAAAAGACTGGACTTCTCACATCTGCCAGACCCCATAGCAGAGGTACTGTGTACTGTGCACAAAGAAACAGATCCTTTTGTTTTGTTTCATGGTTTTAACTTCTGGAAAGGAAACCTACTTCCTTTTCTGCATCCTCATTAAGTATCTGCAGATACTCATTAAGTTCACAGATTTCCATCTCATCCATCCTTGATTATCACTTTTCCAAGCTGAAGCATTGTTCCTTGCATGGAATTCTTTCCATATACTTTCACAACTTTACTGCCTCTGTCTCAACCTTGTGGTGGGACGTTTTTGTGGTCAGCAAGCAATCTCCAAGCTACCTCCAGGTATTATAAGTTTTCAAAGGCACCTTCTATTTTATTTTTAATATACTGTCACATCGGATGATTTCTCTGTTTGAAAGTAAATCCCACTTCCCCTTACACCTGATCCCACCAGCAAATGAATGTGTGGTTGCAATCTGTCAGCACAATAGGTATTTGGTAGCAAAATTTTGAATGGTATCCCAGTCAGTTCTGCGAGTAAGGTAAACACTAGCTGTCTTCTCTTGGATTTGCTAACTAACAGTTCCAGAGAGGGGCTTTCAGTATCTCTGGATGAGATACCAGAGTGTAATCTCTCTCATGTCCTAACCCAATATTTAACCGGGCTATATATGATTTAAATCTGCTTTCATTATTGAGTTTGCTGCTGCTGTTGCATCCTTTCTTGTTTTCTGTGTCCCCAGTCACTTTGAATGTCATGATTTGGAGAGAAATGCAGAAATCGTTAATGTAACCCTAGTATTACCCACTTTCTATTCAATCATAGGTGCTGAACATTCCTGATTGATAGTCACCTTATGCCCTTTCTCATTTGACCCTGTTTATACTATAATGCCCCAGTATGGTCAAATGCTGGAATAACTGGTACCTTGTAGTTATTTTCTTCTAAATGATTTTCCTTATACGACATTTGTAATGTGGCTCTTAAGTCAATATCTTAATTTAAAAACAGGCATTCTAGTAGAATGGTCTTGCTTTTGGGAATCATCTCTTCCTTTGGACCCAGTGAAGTGACTTTGCAGGGCTCTGTTGAACTAGATTGAAAATTAGATTCATTGCAGTCAGGGTAAATGTCATATCATGTAGATATTATGCTTCTGGGAATACATTTTTTGTCTGTCCTCTACCTTTTTAGATGCATTTTCTTTCTCTCTTTGATTTGCCAACTATGAAGGTAGAAAATAGTACTGATAAGAAAATGATTCCTCAAGAAACAGAATGTGCTGAGAACAGTTACTTGTTCAGTCAGTACCTCTCATTCTATTTACTGTAGTTTCTGGGAAAACACAACTCAAAAAATAAAGTAACTTTTTCACCTATCTCTGAAAGATACTAATTTCTTCCGATCACTCTTACAGCCAGCCTCCATCCTGCCTCACTTCAGCTGAGGTCAGGATTTTGTTGTCCATTCATTTTATCATGCCAAGAAAGAAGGGGAGGAGAAAATTTGGTCATCAGTCTACACAAAGGTTGGGGATAGTCCATAATAGTCCACAAAAGCTGTCATGAAAAAATATGCAAATCCTATGCCTGCAATTATAGATTAAAAAAAAAGCCTGTTTAGTTTTGAATTAGTAAAGTTCTGACTCAGCAACCACATGAAAACAAGATATTTATCTTATATCACCTTCCTTTTGAACAATCAAAAGATGAATGGGAAAAAAATATTGAGAACAGAGAAATTATCAGGGCAGGCAGTGCATGTAAACTGGTGTGAAAAAGCTAACTTAAGTAATTTAGAAAAAGAAAGAATGAACAGATATACTGACTAGTGAATTGTGTAATGAAGATGGATGATTTGGTGCTCTTAATTTAGTCTCATAATGTGAGAACAAGAAGACACTCAACTCTGAGTGTTAGCAAATTTAAAAGTGATAAAAGGAAACAATTTTTTATGCTGCAAATAGTAAATCTTTGGAACTCAAATACTCTAACATTCAGTTACCTAAGCAGTTTAGATTATTCAGAACCAGGCCTTACTGAATGAGAACAAGCACAGTTTTGGTTGCTATTTTGAAACAGGAAAGCACAGTGAAATAGTGTCACTATATCTAGAATGCCTTTTAGAATGTTGGAGGGCATTTGCAATTTGATTTCAAGAGCATGTGCTGTGTTGGACATCCACAAAAATTTGTGACAGCTTTTGGTGTTTTATGATCCCTCAAGGAGCAGCTATGGTGTGCTGCTTAAGTGCTTACCTACAGTGGCAGGTTCATTCTCATGTCCTAGTCAGAGAGTTGTAGCCAGCATGCCAGGCTTCCTGTGAGGACTGGAATAAAATCCCTTGGCCAATTGACCTGACTACTATAGCTAAGTCTTAGATAAACATTATTACTTTTTTAAGGCATGTGAATTAATCTTTCTTCTGTTATTGGCATTATACTTGATGACATTTCTCTTCATACTGAGGCATTGTAGCTGAATTCCTATTCACTGGACAGTTTGGTTATCTGCAGTGTGTAGGTATCTGTGCGAAGTGTGCTTGGTAGAACAAGGTAGAAGCTGATTAAAGAAGCCCAGGTGAATGTTTACAGCCACCAAGGACAAACTTCAGACATTAAGGCTTTCAGGCAGCATTTACACTGTTGGAGTGATTCTGAGGTTTAGCTTCAACAGTCAATTATTGGCATGGTGCAAGAGACATTTCGACATGTCGCTGTTAAGATTTCACTGTTAATGAGAAATATCCTCCCTAGGGCAGGCCAGCAGTCTGTCTAGCCCAGTGTGGTGTCATGGGCAGGTCAAAGGATGCCATTTTAGCAGAGTGCATAAGTCTGGCAAACTTGCAAGACAATAATTCATGTACTCCACCAACTTCTACAGCTACCGTATTAGAACGTTGCACATGAGATCTTAACCCATGGTTTTAGTATCCATTTGTGACCCTGTTGTTTTTGAGTTTTTCTGTACCTTTTCTTCTTCAGATCTCTCTGCTTCTTCTGCCTCCCTGAGAGTCAAGTTCCAGATATTCTCCAACCACAGGTAGAAGAGGTGTTTTGTTTTAAATCCATGTTATGCTAGCTTGGAGCCACCTTACTTAGTGTTGCAGAATTTGTCTGTTGCTGAGTTTAGTGAACAACAGCTCTGCATTTCTGCTAATCTCCCCCTGTGAGTTCATAACCCCTGGTCAGGCCCTTTCCTTAGCATTCTCTACAGGAAGGATGCTAACCTGTCCTCGTGACGTAGCTACTCCATCTCCTTGATAATTTCAATTTTTCTTCTCTTTTATGCACATACTCTATATCCACTACATCCTTCTGAGCTGCAGAGATAAAGGACACACAGGCTACAAGGATGTAGCCATGCTAGATGCAGCCTTTGCCACAGAAGTGGCCTTAACAATCCTATATGACTTCTGTACATGTAACTGCCAGTTCAGAGCATATCCTAATTCACCCCTCACAAGAAGTCAGCAGCCTAGGAACACAAGCCCATCTATTATCCTTCTACTCAGACTCTAAAATGTCTTACACAGGGCTTGACATTTCTGCCAGTCAAACTTCCACTTTAGAGACCCTATGTAACTATTTTAGTTTCCACTGCTGACAGTTTGATTCTGTTACAATGAAGGTTCAGCCAAGTCTTTCTAATGTAGACTCTTTCATTGTCATACATGGAGATTACGGGTCTCTGCCTGCCCCTCACAACCTGCACAATTTTAGAGAATGTTACTATTCAGGTCAGGGACTTTAGTCCCCTACCTAGAAACTGAATTTAGCTTTCAGAGTTTCCCTCTTGCATTTGCACCCCGTGACTGGACCGACAAGAACCAAGTTTCTCTCCTGCATGCTTAGCAGGTTTAGTATTTTAATCCACTTGACTGAAAATAAAATAGTCTCGTGTTTGGACATTTTCCTTTGCTTTTGGGAAAGACAGAAACTGTTACAGTCATGCACTTGTGCATGAATGTGGTGGGAGGCGTTCTGTGATGGGTGGTAGATCAAAAGATTTTGATGTTAAGGAACATGTTTTCCAAGATTGCCAGAAGAATGTGGTTAGCTGAAGGGAAACTATGAATAGAAGTACTTAAACATTTTGTAGGCACTACATACCTCCTGTTGTCTAAGGAAATAGTGTTCAACTGTCCTGAAATCTTAATGACAGAAGGGGTGGGAACAGATCTTCAGCTCATCTGCAGAGTTAGGCACAAAGGCCTAATAGTATTCCCACTGTAGCATAAGACACTCAAATGTTCATCTTCGCAGTTCATCTTCTCAGCATTTATCCAACTCTGATTCCACGGTCACCATGACATGGCAATTCTCTAAGGAATTTCTTTAGCACCTCTCTTTTACTTGCAGAGTCACAGATCTCTTCATTTAGCATCACTGGCTAATTTTTTTCTCTTCTTGCCCTTTCTGCTACCTACCCCTTTGCACTGCTGGGGCCAGCACTCAGGTTGTTACTACAAATTAATTTTTTTTTTCCTTGAGCTGCACACTTTTGCTTGCATTGACATAATTAACATACACAAATCATAATTACCATGCTGGAGTGACCTCTTGGATGGATCTCTTCCCAGCTTTGAAAAATCAGGAAATACACAGATTTTTGCAGATCTATTTTTGCAGCTCCTGCCATGCATCAGATGCTGACACTCCTGCATGCACCCTGAGGTGCCTGGCACTGTCAGTGCCCTGTGCTTAGGGTATTAATTGGCCAGCCAACAGCAAAACAGCCAATCAAACAGCTTAAGTAACAAAGGCAGCATTGTATATTTACTCTGATTATCTTACTTTTGCCTAATGAAGCTGCTTTAAGGTTTCTCTCCTGGCAAGGATCCAAAATGCTTTTATCTGCCTGCATGCAGTGGGCTGTCAAGCTGAGAGAAAAAGCCTCCTTTGTGTGCACGGTCTGTCTTGTTTTCGGAGGAGTTGCTGCAGAGGAAAGGGTGGATATCTTTGTGGGTGCCTTGACTTTCATATGTTGAAGGAGGCCTTTAAGGGTGTCTTTTTCATAAATGTTCTGATTTTTTTTTTAACTTTGATCCCAGTGAATGGAGTGTGTGTTGAGAGTGCATCAGGCACACAGTTTCATCTCCATGTGGCTCCTCCATTTTGGTTAATTTCTGTGCCACTAGTGATATTACTGGGCCCACCGCTTATTTGCTAATGCCCTCTAGAACTGGGTATATACCCTCTATACTGCTGGGTGTATACCCCTGTCCCCATCCTTCTCAAAAAGAATGGAGGGATCTTAATGCGATTCTTACAAAGAACCTTCTGAAGGAAGAAATCAAAAAATAAATCAAGAAATGAACCTGAGAAGGACTTCAAATTGACATGGCCTTAGTTTCCTGTACAATTTCCAGCACAATGATGCAGTTCTTTAAGGAAAATTGTGATAAATGCAAAGAGGATACAAGCAGCATAAGAGCAATCAGGTTTGTGCTCTCAGGAAAAAAAAAAAAACCTCACTATTTGTGTACTTATTTCTCAGCTTTTATTCCCAGTTAAGACCTTCTCTGAATTTACAACAAAACTTTTCTTCAATTCTAGAGTTATTTAAGACACTTTAAACAAAATCGTCTTCTAAATTTTTGCAAAGATATCTCATATTAAAAATGAGAAGATTTTATGGAATCTTTTTCCCAATTATTTCATAACTGAAAAAGTATGTTTGTACTCCTGTTTATATATAATTTTATTTTTCATTTAAGAAGTTCCTTTCATAGTCAAGTGATACATTTGCAGTAACTATAGCCATGCAAAGAAACTTGTACTGGAATGAGTTCATACTTGCTCCAACCAAGTATGTAATTTTCACTGCTGCACATCAGAGTGCTTCAGTATACTTCAGATTGAATTTGCAAAATACTGGTTTTTCCACTGTTGGTTGTCTTTTTTTTTTTTTTTTTCCTTATGTTTACATAAACATTTATAAAATAGGACTGCCTGGCTTCACAGTTTCCATAGAAATACAGCCACCAAACTGAAACTCATGGAATTTGTTTAGGATTATTTCCTGAATAGATGTCAGGGTGCTGCCTGTGTGCCTCTACTCATCATCAGCAAGGATGGTGCCCAGATCTGTGCAGGGACTGAGGTGTCCCCGAGTCCTGACAACCAGATTGTGGGAATGATGTATTAAGGCCCGTGGCACCAAGTCCTTAAAAGAAATGCACTAACCTGGAAAAAATGCAGGGTATTAAGAGAACAGAAATCAAATTGATGGAAGGTGGTAGTGACTTGATCTCTGCACTTTCATAGTCAGGATAGTTCTCTGTTTTTTATGGCCACAATACCTGAATTCCCAGATTTTTGCGAGTGATTTGGTAAGAGCCCAAGGACACAATTAGTGTCATGTTCCAGAGAAGCTGGCATGGGGAGCTGCATGATGATTCAGCATGTCTCTGTCAGACACCTTCTGAATGTAACAACTTGTTTTTCCAGGGACAGAGGAGAGTGAGGTGCATCTGGAAACTTGAAGGAAAAAGAGATCACTGTGATTACGAATGTTCTTATGCTGAAGTCACCATTTGTCTTCGTTAATCCATTAGTCATCTATTAATGAAGGTGACTGAGTTAAAAAGGAGGCAAATGAACTGCTAGTAGGGGCACTGGAAACCTAGTTCCATCCAACCAACTCTTTCCATTTCGAAAGTCCTAATCAATACCAGATCATCACTGTATAAAAACCTTTAACATATTCACAAACTCATTTGTTTTCCTCCTATGCTGTCCTTTTGATCTCATTTCCCTTCTGCTGCTATTTCTATTCTATGTTCGCATAGTAAGAAATTTTTTGTGTCTGTCGGTAGTGCTTACTGATAAATGCTCTAATAATAATTAATCAAATATTGTTTTTATTATTATTATTTTATTATTGTCTTACAATGTTTTATCTCATTATATAATTTAACACTAATCATTCAAAACCAGATGAATGACAAATCTATTTTATCTAACAATAAAAGGTAATTTTTCATTAAAATGCAGAGCAGTTTGCATTTTTTCTACAATAATTACTTATGTAACCTTTCAAAACAGACATTTTTATGAACAACATTACCAGATATTGTTAGATAATTTTGCTGGCTTTTATAAAAGATACTTAGTACTCTTGCTTTGCGTGTTCGGTGTAAAGTAATTGTAGCTATCTTGTGGTTTTAAGAAATGTTCAGCCACCATAAACAACGTATTTCAGTTTATGAAAGACGTACCATATATGTCACTTTCTGTTTAGTGTGTGCCTATTCCAAGATACCAGAGGAGCTGAAGTAGATTCATAATGGATGTCGTTGTTTGCTTTAGGTAAAACAAATACGTTTTTTTGATCCTGTGTGTATGAACAGAAAATGCTGTGTGACAAATCCATAGATAAAAGACATATGCAGCTGCTTCTCGGTATCTCAAGCACGGTGCAGAGCAAATAACTAATCAATTTTCTTTTAGATCAGTAACAAGTCATGTATTAATGAGTAAAACCTGTTTCACAGTTACGTGCCATATGAAAATTCATCCTCTGGAAACATAACTTGGTTGCTGGACAACACGCAACCTTTCTGTAACAGTCAGTGTTCTATTTCCAGTATCATGTTAAGCTATTGATAACTAGCCCAAACACTCAAATATCTTAGGTCACTGAGTCAACAAAACCTTTTGCAGAAAGTCTGTTACTTCATTGATTATAACCCAGATTTCAGATTTCCTTGTAGTTCTTATGCAATGATAAAACAAAAGAGGAAAAGAACAACAGGAAAGCAAACCAATCTCACTCAAATTATGGTAAGAACGTAATTTAATTCTTATTTCTCCATACCTGTTACTGACAAGTAACTATTAGGTGCTGCATCAGAATGGAACATCCCACACAATGAAAATGAAATAGATTGCTGTTCAATATACCAAAAATCTAATTAGAAAAGCTTGAAATTGTTTGTGTTTTGACTCATTTTCAGTATGACAGTATCTTTACCCAAATATGTGATAGGTATGATTTTTCATTTTAAGCAGGCTTATTTCACTATGAAATTATTGTTGGAGTTTGTGCCTTCCCTGCATTAATCCTTTAAAAGTAAGAAAGCTCCTACATTACTGTCTACATAAAAATGTCAATACGTTTTTCCTCTTGTGCAGAGTCAACATAAATATCCAGAATCACAGAATATGCTGAATTGAAAAGGACTTATAGGGATCATGGAGTTCAACTCCTGGCCCTACGCAGGACACTCCAAGAGTCACATCATGTCTGAAAGCATTGTCCAAATGCTCCTTGGACTCTGTCAGGCTTGGTGCTGTGACCACCTCCCTGGGGAGCTTGTTCTAGTGCCCAGCCAACCTCTGGGTGGAAAACCTTTTCCTGAATCCAACCTAAATTTCCCTGACTAAGTTCCATGTTGTTTCCTTGAGTACTGTCACTGATAATCACAATAAAACATCATTTCTGCTTAAGTGGGGGTATGTGGGTGTGAGTTTAGGTCTTAGATTTGCTAAAGAAGAATGTGAAAGGTAGTTGGGATTGCCTTTGTCCGAAGTAGCAGCAGAAGCAAGATCTGTAGTATGAAGTACTTGGTGTTCATGTCCACACAAGTCATTTTAGTAGGGGAAGATAAACTCTAGGCTATCCTATAGTCTCCAGCTCATTTGCATCTGGTGTGCATTGGAACTGTTCCTTCTTCCTTAGTTTCACCTGAAAGGATTTCAGTTCAAGTGCTCCATGCCAGCTCCATGGTGCATATCAAAACAGAGTAAATAGGGACAGTTGGCAGTTCCAAACTGCTCTCCTGATAGAAATTAAAACACAAATGTAGGCACATATACTATGTCTCAAAAGCCATGATCAGGCCATAATCAAAAAGATAGGAAGTGGCTCTTAAAATGCAACAATAGGACCTAAGAAATGGCAGGTCTAAAAGGAAAAGTATACTTACTATGGATATCAATGCTCGAAACCTGGAATGAAATGAATGCTGTAACGTGATCAGAAGATATGAGATGTAGGAAAAAAAGAAGCAAATGGATACCTCTTAATACTATAGCTAAGGGACATTAGTATTTTCTTCATAATGTTGACGAACGCATGGAATTAAAAAGCAACATTCACTGGTCTTTGTACAAAGAAACTCTGTCAAACAAAATACTGAAAACCCACAAATATTCAGCAAACAAGTCTGTGTAGGGACAAAAAACAACACACATGTAGGATGTTTCATTCCAAAAAAATAAGCCTATATACAAGTTTGTATAAGTAGAGGGACTGGAGGACTTGAGAAAAGATATAGTGTACAGACCCATCTGCTGCTGAAACAGTGGATTTGCAAACTGAGATTTTCTTGAGTTGCATTGGACAAGAGCCCCTTTTCTTCTTCTCATACACTTTGCATTGCAGTTACATGTGTAGCAGCATGATATATGAGGGAAAGAGCAATAAGAAAAGCAGGGAGGAAAGAAACTGCACAGGTGTCTCATCCCTGCCCCTCACCCTGATTATTCCTCCTGGTTCTTCCTGAGACATTAGAATATCTATGAATTCATTGGCGAGGATCTGTGCCATCTAATGAAGAAAAACTGACTTACAAAAGGAAGACCTTATTTCTTGCTATTTGAATGGGAAATTCCCTCATAGCAGAACACTCGTTGCCATCTAAACATAATGCAATAAATAGATGACATCCACTTTGTATTTCTTGAGCAATGTGTTTACTGTAATTCACTTGCATACATATAAATCTGTACTAATAGTTTTTTACGAGGTGCTATGCTTGACTCAGTAGGTGTTAACTTTGATTTAGTAGATTAAATATCTGATTCAGCAGGTAATTCACATGTTTCAACAGGTTGTATAGTTGATTCAATCTATGAAGTATCTGGCAGTGTTTATTTTTTCCAAAGGTTGTTTTATCCACATTGGAATGAACTTGGTTTATTTCTCCATATGGCACATTACTTTAGGTGCAAGTTAAACATTTTTTCGGGAATGTATATTATAAAGTGTTCATTTAAATATATTTATACAGCCTTCTGAATTTCAAGCAGAAGATTATTCCCTTGTGAAAAGTTTTGTGTTTAAACATTATTCTTCAATTAATATTAGTTTTTGTTCAGTTGTCATACTGAAATTTGAAATAAATGTTTTGGCAATAGGTAACATTCAAGTTCACAGGGACTGTAAAAAAAATGAATGTAGAGAAGAACCATAACATTTTGGTGATGTGATATTTGTCAGACCTAACAAAGAGCAGGTCTTTTAGGAGGCAGGACAAACATCCAAGGAAGTCATTACCCTGTCTGTCACACCACCATCTAGTGGTCCTTACTAAGATTCTCACGATGCAAAAGTAAATGTAATCTTGGCTAGCAGAATGGACTTGTTCTGAATCTTTCCTGTGGTCTTAGCAGTAGATTTAGCTGGATTTTAATTGCTAAAATCATGAAATCAGGTAGGCAGGAGTTGACAAGCAGGATCCTAAGTACTCAGGCAAAAGTCCATCATGGCTAGACATGTATCTCTTTCTACACTCATCAAGTGCTCAGTGTTTTGTACCTGTTTTTCCTTTCACACATTAGACTACTGATGGCAAGACATAAACCTGTAATGAAAATCATAGGACTTTATTTTGTTTAACTTCTTAGAGATTTCACTGAAAGCTTCTACTCCATGCAATACTTGAGCATTCCATACTGGCAAATATTCTTTTGTTTAATTGGACTTCTGTTGTTTCTTGTTCTAAATGATAATTGCAGTTCTTCATTGCAGGTGGTTAATTTTATTTCACAATCATTATTTTATTTGTATTTTAATTATCTATTTAATGTTTTCTAGGTAAAAGAGAAAGTTGGAGAGTTCTGGAAAATACAAGGCACAGCAAACAGTACTAGGAAAGTACAAAATAATAAATAGGAAGACAAGAAAAGACTAACTGCTGAACTGTTTTAAATAGGTTATAAGATTTAAGCCTTTCAATCTTATATTAGGTTATCCTAAATTTACATTTCACAGTCATTGTACTGAGTATTGGCTATACTGACTGTTTTTGTTTACATCTGCATGAATTGATAAATTAAGATGCAATTTTTGCATCTCCAACTTTAATCTTTGTAAAAGGCAGAAATCAGAATTTCCTAGACAAAATTATTTCATTTATTGGAATTGATTTTGGATGTTTCTTGCCTTTGACTTTTAAACAACTGTTCTAAAGAACTGTAAATATGATGTTGATGTACAATGCACTTGGTCTGTGTTGGAATGGGCTAAGTTTTACCTTTGTAATGCATGACTAAAGGTATTAGAGGTAAAGAAAGCACGAATATCAATCTGTTTCTGTACTCAAAATGACCCCTGGTTTTATTAGTAATGGAATCTAAGTGACATCATCTTTTGACAGTCATGATCTTTAACCCAGTTTGATCTAAACCAGACTCCTTTGGAATGATATCATTAAGGTAAATCCCTGAAAGAAGAGCAAACCATTTTATTATAAACCATTTAAGGGTATTAAGTTACTGGGAATGATTTCACTGATTTTTTTTTCCTTATAAAGGACAAACAATTTCAAGATTGCAGGTTAATATCAAGACATAACTTTTAATTTTTTTGCAGCTGCATGAGGTTTACTTTTCTTAAATAAATTATAAGTCTTCACATCTTTTAAAACATGATTCAGAAGTCACTGAAATATTTCTTACATGAACACTGCAGTGCAAACTATATTATTATATCCAATTCTGTTAAACAAAATGGAATTGCAATAAAAATAAAATAAAAATTTAAGATTTTATACAAGGAATCCTATTATTTCCACCCTATCTACTCTAAACCCATTCCATCTGTCCTGTCAATTCTTGGCTCTTTCCAGTAACTGGCCATCCTGGGATTGTTCTCCTTTTCTGTCACATATTGTCTAAGAATTTAGTGAATTAACCAAGGTCTTTTGTTTATGATGTATCAAAAAAAAGATTATTTTAAAAATTGAATATTGATACCAAATGAAGAATGGTAAAGTTTTGATTGACCAGGGAGAAAAATATTGTTCAAAATACCCACTTAGGCAAGGAAAGCTGTAAGCAAAAAATATGTGATTTGATTGTGATATAAATTTTTGCTCTTGATTTTTTTTTGATTTTAAAAAACCTTGAAGTCATTGAATAGAAATGAAAACAGTAACTAAACACTCTCAATAGCAAAAATGTACAAATACATTTTGAAGAGCTTTGCTGCTACCAAGAGAAACATTATCTTTTAATCAATCGATTTATTTTGTTAATGTTTTTCCCTGAAAGCAGATTGCATACAGACAATCTTATAGTGGCATTATCTTGAGGTTAATCCTGATATTTTTTGTAGCCTTACTTTTGTTTTTATCTTCCAGCCAGGTGTTTCCAATAGTTTTGACTCTAAGATAACCCAATAGCTGGTGATTAATGTAGCCATCGAAAAGAATATAAACAATCCCGGAAACAGAACTCAAAGTTCAAATATGGATGCTAACAGTAATTGCTTTTAACAAGTGCAAGGAAGAAGTGAGAGGAAACCTGGTATTGAATTTTGTGTTGCCAAAGAGCAACTGACCAGCGATAACAGAAGCATCAGAAACACAGAGTGCAGAGAGGTAGCACTTTGCACAGGAAGTATCATGAAACAGCCCATGTCAGCCCAGTAGTAATTGGGCCTTTGAAGTTTCAAATGTGAGAAGAGATGAACATTCATCTTTAAAGTGTGCTGAGTCCCAGGGATTACTTTTGGTTAAAGTAGGAATGTGCAGTTATTTGAAACCTGACCCCGAGGTCTCTAAAAAGTTTGGCTTCGGTTGTGCTGGAACTGACCTTGTAAATTTAGACAGCTGCTAGACTACTGCTAGGAGCAAATTATTACAGCAATTGTGATTTTCATGACGAGCATAAAAGCAAAGGGCACCTATTTAAGACCTGTGAGGTCAACTTTCACATTTACTACATTGCAGAGAAGGAGAAGCAGTGCAGTCTCGCGAGAATAAGGTACTGTGAAGGACTTTGAGATTCTGCATAAAGCTAGAGGAAAAAGAAGAAAAACACACATAAATGTAGCAGTATAGTTCTTTCAAGACATGAGTTATTCTAGCAAAAAAGATATTACTTCAGAATATTTAATTTAAAAAAGAATTCTCATTTACAAGCAAGTATTTAGAGAGAATGTGCCAAATAATAAAAATATATAGCAAACCTTGAAATCATAACACCTTTTTTTTCATTTGATTGTTTTGCCTCTGTTTTTAAAATAATAAATGCTTAAGCAAAATAGGTTTATCAAAATTCACTTGACTTTCTTTTTGAGTTTGTTGCAATTGAAGACTGGATATAAGCCTAAAGATATGATTTTGTGGTCACTTTATTTAACGCCGTGTCAATCTGAGATTGAAATCATCAACTCTTTATTTGAACTTTGGAATTGTTTCTATTTGATCTATGTTCTTAAGTTTTTTGGGTGACTGGAATCCAGATTCTTTATTCATATGAATTTAAAAAGTTGAGGATTATTTCTTTATCTGCAATTTTAGGATGTCATGTGAAAGCAAGTTTATTTTTTTATGCTTCACTTTTTATTAAAAGAACAAAATTACTGCTATGAGTTTTAGCCTGTTCACACATCTGCATAACATTTGATTATGTGCTTTCCTCAGAACACGTAATATTTGATGGACCCAGAATTCAAACACACATGTACACTAATCTTCCCTTAATCAACTGACTGACACATCACAACTAACCCATTTATTTGGTTTATTTTCATCTTTGTGACTCAAATGTTTATCAGAAAACCACCTGAATTCTGGAGAAAAATACAAAAATTGATTTTGCGTGTCTGTACTGAGATGTGATGTTTTCACAGAGTTATGTGGAATCCAAAAAGACATCTTCCTCCAAAATGTTGAAAGATGATTTTGGTATGGTTAATATTACTATAATTTGGAGCTCAAACTCATGAGCTTTGTTGTGCTGAATACTATGCTCATCAAAAGCAGGGCTTACAAAAGCCAGGTATAAAAAGAAGCAGCAAATTAGATTTTACAATAAGTGATATTGGTTATGGTGTTCAGGTGTTTGTTGGGAGTATCACATTTAAAAGATATTTTGAGGAAGGATTCATTATCAGAGAAATCGGAAAGATTTAAAAAAGAGCCTAAAAAAAAGTAATGCAAAATAGTCATAAGAGGATAGGCATTTTAAAAAAGTTTAGAGTTGATGGGTAGCTGAGAGAACAAGAAGAAGGGTGAATGCTAGCTGCCTGGGAACATACCATTAGGCATTTGAATGAGAGTGGTTTTGACTGACTGTAAAGCATAGGATCTTATTCCGAGGATCTAGGATGGAGTGCATTTTAATTTGTGTATAATATAGAGCTTCATTTAGCTCAGAGGTGCAAGACAAATGGAACACTTGGACAAACAGATCAGTAAGCTACACATATATTCAAGGAGAAAGAGCCACAGGAGTTTTAGAAGTGTGGAAAAACAAGAAAATGCATAAGAATGAACTCAGGAAGGATCAGCAAATGGGCTGGATTCACTAGTGAGCATGTAGGAGAGGGTTTGGTCTCAGGTTTTGTCATTCATTATTTAAAATCAATGGGTGAGCCCCTATGTGCTGAAACAGAGATTTGAGGAATAAGCCAAATGCCTCAAATGATGATGTGGACAGGGCACATGAGTTCTAGGAAGGAAATCAGACTTGTTCATTAGATAAATTCCAGAGCTGAAAAAGAATATGAATTTAGATATTTCTTAGACATTCACTAATGGTAAGAGTACCATCAGAATAACAGAGTGCAAGAATGGCCCATGGCTTGCAGTTGTAGACCTTGCAATACAAGAAACGGAAGGTGAGTTAAGGTCAGGAAAAAAATGAGAAACAGCAAAGATCAGGGTTTAATGATAACCATAGCCTCTTTTTTGCCTTTGTACATGCTCAACAGTCATCTCTTCACCTTTTAGATCCCATAATACAGACAGGAATGTTTTTTTTTATTTATATTGTGACTTTTAAACCCCTGTAGCTAAGTGGAGCTAAATAAATCCTTTGGTGTCCTTCATGTTTTCTAGAACTGGAAGGCTTCCTGTATGTCTGTTCTTAATCCTTTTCATGTTTCAACAGTTTTTTTTAAAGTGTATGAACAGAGGTTGAAATTTCCAGAAGGTCTTTCTTTAGTCTACATTCAGTCTAAGGTCACATCACTATGTATTATCATGTTCTTGGTGTATCAATTAAGTCTCTCTATTCTAGTATCTTCTAAAGTTTGAAAAACTTAGTTTTCTTTCTTTCCTGTCAGTAAGGTTTACGTTTTCATGGAATTCACATATTTTGGAAGATAGACTGAAGAAAGTTTATGGAATTCAGAAATCTTTGGATGAATTAGTTCACTGACTGTGCTACCAAAAGATTTAAGTAGTGATAAACATGCATCTAGGAGCCTCATTTTTCAAGGGGAGAAGTTGGCAAGTACAAGAGGCATGTATTTCTGCTGCCGTGGTGTAATTTTGCTATTGATTCCAAAAGCAGAAATCAATGCTTGCTCATTAGGATTACCCATGTTGACCTCTACCCTGTACTGTTTGCTGACTTTTTTCTGTTTAAAAAATATTAAACCTCTTTGTTGAACTTAACCCCTCCCTTCTACTAATGAAGTTATCATTTTATATCTTCTAAATGTTTTATATTTGTAAATGACATTAATATTGTGTACTCTGCTGTTTCTGACTGGCACTTCACACATAGCCCTTTCATTCTCATGTCAAAAGTGTAACTACATTGTTCACTCTATTTTAGTTGTCATTGGAGATGAAAGTTATTCCCAGCAAAATCTGCCATAGAGTTGGCAGTCATAGAACAGCTGACATCAAGCACAAGTCCCTTTCTGTCAGGGTTATGGCATGGTTATTGAAGTAATGTTAGGGTTTTGCATGCCACCCACCTCTGGTGAATACACAGTAGATATGCTGGTTGGACATCTTAACACCTAACACTAGGGCTGGTAATTGTAGTGGAATATTCTTGAAAGTTAATGCATTTTCTTTGTGGTCAATTATTTGCTCTTCTGCCTACAGAAGTGCACATGTACTATATGTATTTCTTTATGAAACCTTATAAAATGTTGGGACACCTATTAGCAAAATACTGAGATGTAAAGACTTAAAAAATATTTATGTAAGCTCACCTTTACAGGCATCAAGTTCTTGTAATGGCTTTGTAAAAGATGGAGATTGAACTTTGTATGTAGGAGGGAGTCCACTCTGTCTTTGGATATTCTGCAATTTAGGACCAACAGATGGTTTCATTCAAGTGGATCTAGTTTCGTTTGCTTTGTCAAATGCACTAATCCTGATGAGCAGGCCCCACATGCAAAGCTAGCTTGGACAGGCACTGTCAATAACTCGTTATGATAATGAATATCACTTTAAATTGTGTCCACTCTTAAGCAATGCATTGTGTAGAGTGAAAGTTCTTAAAGATGGAGGAGAGATGTGGACAGAAAAATCTTAAAGATGTGCTGGTAAAACAGGTGAGATTTCAAGAGCCAGAAAAGCACGGCACCCTGACAAACAGGTAAAAATGTTTGGGATTAGGGAAAACATTTCTGCAGTTTGGGTGAAATGACACAGAGGAATTTATTAGCCTGGATCTTCTAATAATTTCTGAGAAGTATTTTCTTTTGGAATTTTTCTTTCTTGTTTGGTTTTATGTCAGAAGTTCTAGTCTTATATTGAGAGGTATTTCTGTGTTTCCTCACCGCTGAAAACTGGCTCCAAAATAATCAAAATAAGTTTACAAGCTCTTTTGAGCTGTCCCAGCTTGACTGATACTACTTTTCCATTGGCGTAATCACTATGCTGTCAAATAACGCTCACGTTACTCCTTTTATCTTAATTTTAGTGATGTCAGGCTTCAGTTGTATTTTATGCATCTTCTCAACATTAAAAAATGGGGAGGATGTGTGTGTTAGTGAGCATACTGACTAAAGTGCTTTCAGTAGACTGTAGTTGGTGTGTCCAAAAGAGAATACAGAAATTAATATATCATGACTTAACTGTATCTGTAGAGCCAAACCACAGTGTCACTAGTCTAGTAATTGTTTCTGTCATCACTCAGTGCTTACTAATGGATTTTTCCCACTTTTACCCTTAATTGGCCAGACTGATCTTGATTCAACTCTAGGAAGAGACTGGAAATTGCAACTGCTCAGAAACAGGCAACAAGAACCCCCATATTAAAATACTTACAGAGAGTGCATGAAGCACCTGAGATCCCTCAGTGGTTGACTATAATGTTATAAGGTGATTACTGTAATAATAATATGTCTATTGGGATAGAAAAAATCACTTCGAGACTATCACTGAAGCATTTTTTTTGCCTTTTTCAGGTATCCAGAGGCAGTTCTAAATGGTCTTGATTATTCTTTCATGTACTTTGCACTTTTGTGACTTGTGTTCTGCATTTTCCTACACATTGAGAAACAGCGTTGTTTTGCCAAGTAACCTATGTATGACCCCCTCCCCCATCAGTTATTAACACTGTGCTAATTTAAAGAAATATTATACATTACAGTTTTGCTATTTATACAACACCTGAAAGCATGTTTACATTGCTCCATTTCAAAAGAAACTCACTGCTCTATGAAATACTTGAGGTTGTCTCAAGTCCGGTCAGGGCTCACATCATTAAATAAATATCAAAGCAAACAACATAGTTTTGTCTTTGATTGGAGAACTTCAAGGAATAAATATGCCAGTATACTTTAGTCCTGCCATAACTCTACCTTGATTGCTTATATGCTTATGAAATGAAACAGTCTATTAGTACAAAGTAAATGTTAAAAATGCAAACCAGTATTTATCTCAATCATAAGCCAAGCTGTTTCTTTTCCAAACAAAACATGTTTACAATTTCATCTGCCTGCTGTGACTGATAAAGCTTGATAGAACATTTGCTAAGTGTGTCTCAAAAGTTTTCCATGGATGTTGACTTTACAACCTCCTGCAGACAGCACAGCCATAACATAAGCTACCTGTAAAAAGAAATGAAGTTTTCAGTAATTGCATGCTAGCAATCTGAATACTACAGACCTTTCAAAAAGCAGGTTTGTATGTATTTATTGCAAGAAGAAATTCTATTGGATTTCCATCACAAATTGTAAATGGTAAAACAATGGCCTAATTTTTAAGGTGCAAATGGGTTTCTACTAATTAAATTGATTCAGTTTAGCTGCCATGTAGAACTTCAGTGCAGGTCTGGGTGAATGAAACTGGTACTGCTATACTAATAACTCACAAATGTTTACAGAAATGTGGACAAGCTTTCTATGTTATGTTCTATGGTTAAGGATGTCTGGTGAAATTTGGAATGGTAAGTTTCTTCCAAAATAGCTTACACTTCTTTTTTTTCTTTTCTTCTGAATAACGTTGCCACTTTTTAATGGCTCATTTTGCTTTTCTAATTGGGAAAGCTCCTGATTGCATCCTTTCTGGTGGCTTGCAATGCTCATTTGAAGCTGAGGGAAATATTTTTTAAAGAAGAATTAAGAAGAATATGAAACTTACTGTAAAAAGAATGGAAAATGTACTGCTTCATAAAATAAGGAGATTGCACCAGGAAAACTAAAAGAGGAGAACTGGGGCCTCAAGAGTTGTCAGGGATTTTTCAGACTTTGCTGGAAGCTGCTTTGACAAGTTCAGATGTTGATTTCAACCTTGGTCAGAACTGTCAAGCCACTTTTTTTTTAGGACTTTGAGTTAAGTACATGTTTATAAAGAAAAAAAAAATAAAGTGTTTTGGATAGTCTGAATAAAAATTACTTACTTTCTAAAAGTTTTGTTTACATATTTCTCCTGTTACTATAAACTTTCTAGCTCAGTTTATTGCCACAAACATTATCTTTAACAGTCTTTTAGAATGGCTGAATACATTAGTTAGACTGTTCTAAATCTGATTTTTCACTAACAAAAAAGTACTCCAAAAGTGTAAGAAATAGTGAAAACTACTATGTTTCAGACAGCTTTATAAGTCAATTGCAACTATTCTAACAGCAGCTGCTGAGAAACTTGTTTGAATTCTTTCGATACCATATCCTGACATTACAAAATCTGTCATTGTGATATATCTTGAAGTGTAGAGTAAAATATAGTACAGGCTTCTTGCACGGTATGAAAAGTTTCAGTTTTATGACTATACTGTTATTCAGCCTTTCATCTGCAGTGCAGATCAACATTTCTGAATTTATTACATACATCTGTCTGAACTCTTGCTGCTCAGTGGGGAAAAACAACAGTTGAACATAGGAAACTGGAAATCCAGTTCTGGCAGGTTTTGTTCTAAGTAATCAGAGTATATCACAATCGTGTTTGAGGCAGATGAGCTGAAACAAAATGAAACAAAATTTAAAAAAACCCAAACAAACAGAACTACCATGTTTTCCCTTCTATAAAATTAACAGAAAAGGTATTTATTTTCCCTAGAAATAGTCTGGTTTTACATTTTTGATTCTCAGCTCAAATATTCTTTAATTGCTTTCCCATGCATGTCTGAAAATCATCTTAAAGCTGGCATTACCTTCTTCTATTTTTCAGCTGTTCTTGAAAAGCAACCAGGATTGAGGAAAACATAAATTAGGTAATTAAAATCCAAAGTAGAATTTTCTGCTTTGGCTTATTCTTCAAACTTCTTTGTGTTTCCAGGAGGTAGACTAAAATATTCCAGATAGCTTAGCATCTACATAAAAAAGCCCAGGTGGTTTTCTAAAGAATAAGGACGTTGCATAGAAATAAAAGGAAAAAAAAAAATTCACTAATCAATTTAATAAAAATATTGGATGGGAATAAGAAGGCAGAGATATAGATGAAGGAAAAATGCAGAGTTGAGACAGAATCAACAACTGACCTACAAGGAGTGAAAACAAACAGCTCTTAAATCAGAATCTCCTGAACTATTTTTATCAAGAAATGCTTTTGCGCCTACATCTCTTCCTTCTGCGGTTGTACTGTCTTCAACTCTTAATGGAAAGCAGAGTGCTTGTGTTCTTGGTAAAATGTCATTCAGGAACTGTCTTTCTTCCACAGCCTGTATAGATGGGGAAAGAGCACCAGAGACAGAGAATAAATCTCTAGGAAGGCAGGCAGTTTGGATGGCGGGGACATGTGCTTCTGCTTGCCTCTGTTTAGTCCATCATGAACAGTATTTCTCAATGCTGGATTTTTTCTATTAAAGAAAATTTTTGTGTCCCTCCCTCCCTCTCTCCCTCGACAGGACTATGATGCCAGTCATGTGGTAAGAGAGGCTTGATTTAACACCTTTCTTCAGAGGTCCCTTCGTAGTCCACTTTTCAGGGCTTTTCTTTTAATTCTGTATTTCTGGTCTCTAACAATTCACTTCTATATTAATTTTGTTATCACTTGCTCTGTATTCTGTCCCATAACTGACATGTTTCCTTTTATTCCTCCTTTCTATCACTGAACCTTCTGGGTTTTACAACAACGTGGCAAATTGATGTCTTCTCTTTTCCTCCAGATCACTCTGGTCTCCTTTCTCCATCACCACTGATAAATGTCTTCCTTCTAGATCCAGTTTTCTCTTCCCTGTCCTTATGATATCTCTCTTCTTTGCATACAACAAACAGATCATATCCAGGTAATGAATTATATTTATTTTTGAACAATAACACTGCTGCTCCAGTGGTTTCCTACCTGTTTTCCTCAGGTGTAAACTGTTTGAAATATTGCATCCATACTTCTCTCTCTCCCTTCTGCAACTCAAATTACAGTTCAGTCCACCTGCCGTGTCTTTCCACATTAAATTCACATGTCACCAATGGTCATGACTCTAATTTAATTCTGTCTTCTCTTTCTGGTGTTCATCTAAGCACCATCATAAGGTCACTCTTTCTTCCATACCCTTTTCAAACACTGAAACACCATTTCCAATTTCAAATTTCTCATTTGACTCCACCTCTTTCACATTCTGTAGCAACATATAATGAAATAATTCTAAATCTGACATTTATTATACTAGGTATTTCTACAAACTAAAATATGACATACTTATATATTCATTACATGCAGAAATACTGTGACTTAAATATGTGTAAAAATAAGGTAATAATCTGTAAGTGAAATCCCACTGAAGGAATGTTTAAGTGCCTTTTATCTTTTTTAGTTTTGTCTATGAATCCTAGCAGACTATTTTATCAACGTTTCAATTTCCCTCTAAAATAAATTCAAAATTCGTTTTTGTTTGAAATACAACACTACTCTAAAAATTTTGTAAATTGCTACCTTCATCTTTATTTTGAATGTAAATGTTTCTTCATTTTTACATTTGTCGCCTTTTCAATGGTTTTCTCAGGGATTAGTTAATAATCTAATGCAGAAGATGTCCAGCTTTTTTTAATTCAGTTTTGCAGTCAGCTTACAAGACATAGTGCCCTCAGCCTGTGAGCAGGATTCAAGGATACCAAGTGCTGAACACATATGAAATAAAATCCCAGGGGCCCAGATATTTCCCCACCAGGGAAAGCTGACCCTCTTTTGCAGTTTAAATAGTTATTCCTGCATTTGTGTCCTGCATAATTTCCTGCATTTATTTTTTAAAAGAACAGATAAAATATACCCTTGTTTTATTGCACTTTTCTATTTGCTGATGGAAGGAGATCCAGATGAATTTATATGGACATCATCAGACTTGAACAGGGTTAATCTGCTTAGGCTCAGGTGAGTTCATTTTAGTCTTGATTCACTTCATTGCACATCTATAATGGTTATTAACAAGCTTAAGGACCTTTGGGAGCTTATGGATAACAATGCAGCACCATGGAAGGTGGGAAATCATTATCCTCATAAGGCTGGTGTAATAATTTGCAGTCACACACAGTTTCTGTACTAATCCTTGGGGTTGGGATAGGTCACTAGGTCTGCAAACCTTTCATCAACTTTATACATTTTTTGCTCTTGCTCTTTAATTAATGAATATATAGTAACATAAAAGTAGATGTAAAGAGTTTAATGTATAAGTTTGTTCAAGCATCAACAGCAAATTTTACTGCCTGTATGTGTATATTCATTTTAAATACAAGGCTTATGATTTTTTTTCTCAGTATCATATATATCCACCATCTGTCTCATGATAATTGATATACAATATTTAAGAACTGGAAGAAGCTCCACCAACAACTTGAAAATTAATGGTAATTTCAGATAATATTTCTTAGAATATTCATTTAGTTCAAACTTTGTAAGGTATTTAGATAATAACAAGTGTCAGAATAATTCTATATGTAAGAGAGGTCCTTATCCTGTAATATTTTTTTAAATATAAGTCCAAATACTGGAAGGAAGTGCACATATTAATATTATAATAAGTTGTGAATATATAATATTCAAAACACATATGTTTTCAATACCATGTTTTTCCACAGTTTTTCAAATAATTGGGCATGGTAAGTGGATTTTGTACACTTTCTAAGAGAGCAGAGGTTGTGTAAGGTTGAAATTCAGAATCATCTTTAATCTCTGTGTTTGTCGTGCAAACAGCAAAACCATCTTCTTTAATGTGTTAAACTTTGTAATGAAACACCATTTTTTCACCCCACATTTATGAGATTCTTTTCTTCTACATAAGCATAAGTGATTGCTTTTAATCTGAACAAGAGTAGCATGAAACATGAATTAATAGAATAATCAGTTCAAGAGTTTTATAGTTACCAACTTATTGTTTTAGAGTCACTTCTGGAAGACAGGGAAGTCATAAGAGCAATACATTTCTACTATTTTTGCCCTTCTGGCAAATTTTGACACATTGGACCCATTAGTCAATCTGAAACAACACGCTGTAGGGCTGATGGCATCTGAGACTCTATCCAAAGCAGACAAAATATTGAGAAGGGAATTATTGAGAGTTACTTAGGTGAAATCACAGCTTGAGCAAGCCCAAGAGGGGTCTCAGGGCCACAGCCCACTCCTTTTCAGAAATATCCATGTAGTCCACTCATTTCACTCAGAGAATAGAAGAGGTCAGAGTAGTTGCACTTTCTATCTTATTTGGTATTGTCTGGATTTTTTTTTTTTCCCAGTGGAAGACCAGAATCAATGTCCTTCTCTCCATAAGTGAAACTGTTTCATATTGTGCTTCTCTGAAAAGTGTCTTTTAGCTCCTTCTAGAGTGCACATTATTAGGAAAGATGGAGGCAGATGTGTTACTCTCCTTTTGATGCTGTATCCTAAAGTAACAAAAAAGTCAGGGGTTAGAAAGAGGATATGCAAAAGAGAATAACCCAGTGGTAATTAGGAGATGCAGGAAAGACAGGAAGTGAAACAGCAAAGTTCTTAAATTTCAGTGCTGGCTCTGAAAAATTAATTTTATGTTGCATAAAGTCTGACATTCCAAAGAGAATACAGACATTTCTCAGAAGGTTTCCAGGACCTTATAAACTGCTGCTAGTCAGCAACAAAACTTTTGGCTTGGGAAAGCCACACAGCTTGTCATGGATATAATGGAAGATTATAGCCACTGCCCTCTTATAAGATTGGACCTATGCCAGGATGCTGTCCAAAATGAAGATATTCCCAATCACTCTAATTGATGCACTTTTGATTACTCAAAAGGTCATGGTAGCATCTTCCAGTGGTATAGCTTGGTGTGTAAGCAATCTGCTATTACCTCATCAGGCATAATTTCGTCTTATGAAGGGAGATACCTGAATTCTGAATGAACAGATATGCAGTTGGCCAAGAAGGTACAGGATTGAAGGCTGTCATTGAGCAAGAGTGTTTGGGTATCATTTCCAGTTCAGAATTTCATTGATCCCCTTATAATTATCTGTATGATAATACATTTTTTAAAACTGTTTGGCAGCTACTAGACAATCTGAATTAAGGCAAAGTTTTGCATCTTGTTTTCAGTAAGGAAGCCAACAATTTCTGGTGAAGAAACAGTAACAACCTGCCTTTGGGGGCTGGTGTGTGTAGCATAATCTATTGATTCACTGGAAATTAGAAAGCATGGGTATCTCTTCTGGCTACACTCCAATGGAATGTGTTAGTTTGGACAAATCACTTAGCTTCCATGTGCTTCACTTGTTCCATCTGTAAAATGGAGATAATTATGGTATATGCCTCTCAAGGATGTTACAGTACTTAATTAGTGAATTTTTAATTCCTTGGAGGTCTTCAGAGGAAATATATTATATGTTAAATATGCCTAAAGTATATTCAAATAATTTTAAAATTATTATAATCATTCCCTATTTAAAACATATCTTTTTTTCTTTGAAGTTATGGAGCTTTGGGACAAAGAATAAGAAATTCTTAAGAACATATGAAAAAACAGTTTTACCTGCTTCTCAAGTGCCTGTTGGTCAACTGGTTACTTTAAAGGCTATGTTCATTCATCGTAGCAAAAAGAAGAAGAAGGTTATAATTGCTTATATCTGCAATATGTTGTTGAAAAATGTTAGAGATGGTGGGAAAGCAACAAATTTCAAGGAACAATCATAGAATCACAAATCATAGAATGGCCTGAGTTGGAAGAGACCTGAAAGATCATCTAGCTACAACTCCCCTGCCATGGACAGAGGAACCTTTCACAAGACCGGGTTTCTCAGGGCCCCTTCAGCTATAGCCAAGGGCCTGCCATGAATTAATGTAGACCAGAAATTGCAAGCAGGTTTCTTAGATAATCAAGTTCTAGACCTACTGAAATATGAACAAGTGTTAGCAAAAAAACTTTAAAAATGTTTAGGTTATGATCAGGCAGTAAGTGAAAAGTGTTATACATTGCAGCAGTCAAAGTAGCAGAGGGCTGTACTCAAACCTTTAGGAACTACGGTTGACTACAACTGAGTAAGCTTTGCAATACATAGCAAATATAAATGTGGCATTATGTCCTGGTCACAGAGGCAGAGCAGGCTCTATCTCTGCTATGTGCAGTCATATCTTCGTTATGTGCACAGAACCTGTATCAAGCCATTCTGTCAGATCTGATATACAGCAAGGAAATAGTGCCACATGAAGGAAGTTTTTCATACTGCTCTGTGATATTCAGAAATAGATGATCATATGTTTTATCAGTTATAAGTTCCTTGTGACATTTGCTTTCTGCTTAAGACATATGTAACGTTGCAGCTTTTAGTTTTAGGACTGAGCAAGAGTCAGCTGCCTTTTTCAGCTACTGAGTGATAATCAATCTCTGCCATATAGATTGTAGTTAGAATAACTACAGAGAGCCATACATACATTGATCTAAATGCTTGACATGGATAGAATTAAATCTCACTCAGCACTGTCTTCTCAGTAGCTAGATGAGGCATCTGGCTTAGTTTCAACCTGGTTCCAGATTAAATAAATGTAACAAATATCTAAAAAGATCTGTTAAGCTGTGAGGACTTAAACTTCTCTTTTTCTTCAATAAATCAATAATACAGATATATATACAGTACATATAATTCTCATATTTGATGCAACATCATATGCTTCATTAGTGTAAAAAAAACTGATTCTAAAATATAAATTAAAAGAAATGAACTAACTGAAATATTCTCTGATGAGTTCTTTCATTATGACAAAATATTGTGTGTACATTTGCATTTTGGTTGAGAACAGCACTGCTGCTTGAAAACAAATTCCCTGGCCAAAGCATTTGCTGCAGTTTGATCTGGATTTGTAGAGCAGTTTTACTGTATGCAGCTGGATTTCTAACAAGTAAAAATGTTCTGTTCTTGTTGCACACCAAATGCTACTCCAAACCTGGAGTAAAGGTATAAACATCCACATCTATGACTTGTCCTCCAGGTGGCTAAGAACCATCACATGGTGAGGACAGTCAGCCCATGGGGACCAAATCAAATTGAGTATCGTGTAAGACCCTGACTGAAAAACCATTTAGATGTAGGAGCTGCAGCAGCAACTGTTTTGATCTTCTGACTCCTCCTATTGCACTAAACCACTTCTTAGTATGCACATGGCCAGTATTATCCTGATCACAAATAATTTTTCATGTAATCCCATTATTTTAGTTTGATATGTGAATTTATGAATCTATAAATGCACATAAATACACAAGCATGTATATAGGAAAGCATATCCTGCATACTTTAAGGCAGAACCATCTGTAATTTTTTCATAAAAAAGCACAGGAAAAAGATTTTGAATTTTTTTTCTCACTTCAAACATTGTTAAAGTTCTTATTCAGAAACTGCGACTTAGGCAAAAAAGGACAAAGTTGTCCAAGATTTTCATTGGCTGGAAACTTCTGTAAAATGAATTATAGAAGCGAATTACTGGTGAGTGGCAAACCAGCATGCATTCAACTGGTGTGTACCAGGATGTTGTTTTTCAGTAGCCCTATGAACACTAAGGACATTCCAGAGGACTGGAAGAAAGATAACACCATGCCAGTACTTAAAAGAGTAAATGAGCCAGCCCACATAATTATAGGGCTGTCAGCATGATATCGATCCCAGGCAAAATAGTAGAGTTACTGAAATGGGACTCTGTTACTAAAAGAATGAAAGGAGGAAAATGGAATGAATGCCAATCAACATAAGCATATGGAAAATAGACCCTGTCAAAATAACTTTCTTTTGTGCAAGATTACTGCTTTGGTTGCAAAATGGAATTGTGTTGATACAAGCTACCTAGGTTTCGGTAAGGCATGACATGTCTTACAAACCTGTATATATGACATATACAGATAGTTATATGCATCATTTTAGTTTAAAATCAGTGATTCAAAATTAACACAGTACACAGGAAAGATCTTGTCTTATGGGTCCTGATACATAAACACAGAGTTAGCACTAAATCTGTGAGGTTTCAGTTCAGTATTGCAGGGTTTGGTGGGTTTTTTGGGTTTTGTTTTTTGGTTGCTTTTTGGTTTGTTTTTGGTTTTTTTTTAACTATTGTTATAATCCATTCAATATTTTGTATTTGTGATGAGATATGTAATAATTAAGAATCGTTACATTTCCACCATTTCTGGCAGTGGAAAAATTTAAAGAGATAGTTAATGAACAGGATAGGTTACTGCAAGAGAATATTCTGTTTATCTCATTTATGTGAGTGCAAAAAAATCATGGGATGTACTGTGGTCATCTAAAGAGAAGAACACCAATGACCTGTTATATGTCAGGATTCAGATTTGATTGCTCTCATTGCATCCAGACCACATGAAACAATGGAATTTGTTTTGTTTTCCAGACATTCCTTTCAAAAATGGGATGAGGAGAGACAGGGGAAGCAGTGAAGCTATGCTCAGTGACTACTGGAAGCCATTGCAGCAGATGTTTCCATCCACTTCCTTTTCTACAGAGAGAAGGTTGCTGGCAACATCTTCCATTCCCATCCTCCATGATAAGACTCTTCAAATGATATTTTATCACTCACAGCTTTCCCCTGTAGCCTCCCTGATTTGTTTCCCTAGGACTCTTGTGTTCCCTCCCCCTTAGAGTGTCCCACAACTGACATTTTGCCACTTCCAAGTGACACCAAGGAGCTGAACTCAGTTGCTAACGAGCTACCTGTGTACTGTATGCTCTTAATATTAAAGAGGTTAACTATATTGAAAATTTTGGAGATGAATCCAGACAAAACAGAAGAATGCATGATACCCATCCATTAAGTATCTAGTCCAGGTCTTGGAATATGACTCTGAGTTAGTCAAGTAAGTTCCTTACAGTGTCCAGGAAGAGTTAGTTCCTTTGCAGGGGGATCCAGAAGAAACAGGATGCTAAGTGATCAGCATGTGAAACACAGAAGTGTCTTAAAAGCAGTACCACACAAATAATTGACCATGGACAGCATCGTCCTTTACTTTCCTTTTCAACCTCTACTTAAACATTTTCATTTTCTGTGGCTGCAGGCAACAGAATAATGTTTCACAAGGCTGCATGTAGCCACTGAGTTAGAGGAAAAGCAACTTCTTTTTTTCTTTATTCCTAAGACAGATATTATTAGAAGTAAATCAAGCCTTACCTCAAAATTTCTTGGCTTAGTCCACAAAGACTCTTGGCTTATTCCATAGACATTTGATAAAGGAAAGAGAAAGTTAGATTTTGGAGAAAACTAGTGCTGCTGCTGTTTTCAATTAGTGAAATAAAACATTAAATTCAGAAATTATCAAACTTAGGTTCAGGTTTGCTCGGGCAAGATTCTTAGCTGATGTAAAGCAACATAATTTTCTATAGTTAGAGTTGAATTCCTTTATTTCATATCAGCTGAGAATCTGGCAGCTATTATTTACTTAAGCTTTCAGTATGACACGAAACTGCTCTGAGATACTTCTCTTTTTTTCTCATTCAACCATAAGCCAATATCCAGAGTACAAATGTTTGGTAATAAATTTTTCTTACCACTGGAATTTAGACTAGATACAAATGTAATTTAGCTGGTACTTTATTTTACAGCTCAGGGGATTTGTTGGATACTTACTTAGGGCAAAAGCATTTAGTTTTAGATATTGACACCAGCCGTGCTGTCATCTGGCAAACACTGGAGCACATATAGTACTTAGGAGAATTATATTTGGTAAATAAAAAAGATGTGTAAGTAAAAAATATGTTGATTGTAGTATAGGCTGATATTTTAAGCAGTCACAGATGGCAATGTACTAACTGGTTATTGACAGCAATATCAGCTCTAGAAAGGATTTTGACAGGTCTCATCATACAATGATTAATTACTATGAGGCACTCCAATTTCCTCCCTTGCTCAGCTCATGGCTCAGAGTAAAATCTGTTGCTCTTATTACACTACAACACAGGAAATATCTTCTCACTGCTGTATCCCAGGACCAATCAAAAGCCCAAAAGTCAGTCAAATAAGACTCACAGTCAGTGCTGGAAAGGCCTTTCCTCAAGGGATTGAGAAAGGAAGGAAGTTAATATGGCTTTGCTCTCTGTGTTTTAATTTGTTTTAAATGACCGATGGGTAGTAGAGATGAATAGGTTTTCTGAGGAGAGCAGGTGGGTATTAGTCAAGTCAGCTCTCAGATAATGTATAAAATTATATAAGTGAAAAATTAACAGCTGTGAGAGGAAGCAAAGGATAGTAGGCTTCATGCCTAAAATGTATACACTAAAAGGACAAGGATAATAATTGAAATAAAAGCTATGTATTTTCCTGAGACTGTTCCTAAAACAGAGACATTGCCCATTCGAAGGTTTGCTTCTATGTTCCTGGTGTTGCATACACAGTGATATTGGATGTAAACTGGTCATTGAGATTTCCTAGAAATGAATAGGGCCAAGTCCTGTCTGATCAGTTTCAGAGAAAATATTCAGCAAACAGCTCTGTCAAGAAGGCTTTTTACAGTGCAATGGTTTTTAATAAGTCAAAAGAGATGCTACATTGTGAGAATGCTGAAATATGTTTAAAGTCTAAAAGTTCTCCCTTGCGTGACCTGAAACAATAGGAAGCATGTATGTGGGGTGAACTGTCTTACAGTGTGGAATTCTGTTTAAGATTTTCAGGCTAGCTCCAGATGAGGTAGTAGATCTACACATCTGTACAACTCTGAACAGAAATTATAGTCTGGGTCCTGGAAGCAGTGCAGATGCATGATTGCTGCACTGAATTATGCTTTGGCTAGTGCAGTTATGCTGACGTGGCTATGCTGCTTCCAGCGTTAGCCTTATTTTGAGCTAGCTTAAATCTCTGTGCCCTGTAGTGCAAATTTATCCACAGTCTTCACCCTTTCCAGAATCTAGAAATGTTGGCACTTTAAATACACTATCTGTTGTACCTGCAAAAGAGAGTGGGAATTCTCAGGGGTATATCCAGCTGTAATTAACAAGCTGTACTCTGAGGTGGACATTGCTCTTTATTTCTCCTGTCCGTCCTCATAAAACTAGACATAGGACAATAGATTGCTCAGAACTGTGCCTGAAGTTAGCAAAGGCAAATTCTTTCTTTGGTTCTTGGTGTCTTTTTTTTGCATCAAGGTTGAGGATTGGGCTGACTGTCTGATTAAAGTCAAACCTGACTTAGATTGACAGGGTTTTAGATCCTGGTGTGTGTGTATATCTGGGGTGAGTGTAAAGGTGTTTTCAACTTCCTCTGCAGCATAGGATGTGGTTCAGCTTTTGGGAATCATCAGGGCAGCTCTCACTTCGTCAGTTTTCTAACATCAAAGGATCTTTTAGAATTACTAATGCCTTGATCTCTACTTCTCAGTCTGTAGCACAGAGTTTATTCTGAAACACTTTGGTCTAATTAAAACCTTAGGGTTTGTACGAAACTGAGTGATATATAAGATTTTTGATATAAAAGAAGGAGAAGACCACATGATCATCAGGGTTGGTCACTTGGTGATCTTTTCCAGAATTATGTTCTACAGATCTTCATCTTCTCCCTGTGGAACAGAAGGAAGTAAGGATATTATATATATATTCAAGAGCTCTGAAGCTGTAAGGAAACCTGCTTTGAATTTATTTCCAAAGAATCACGTAATCACAGAATGGGTCAGTTTGGAAGGGCCCATAGTGGGTGACCTGGTCCAACCTCCCTGCTCAAGCAGGGTCATTCCAGAGCACATGGCACAGGATTGTGTCCAGACTTTTCTGGAACAGCTCCAGGGAGGGAGACTCCCCATCTCTGGCCAGTCAGTTCCCATGCATGGTCACTCGCGGTAAAGTTCTTCTTCATGTTCAGATGGAACTTCCTGAACATTTCTACCCATTGTTTCTTGTTCTATTGGCTGGCACTATCGAGGAGAGTCTGAATGCATCTTCTTGGCATCCCTGCTTTAGATACTTATAGACAGTGAGGTCACTTTTCAGTACTCTCTTCTTGAGGCTGAGCAGGCTCAGACCTCTTGGTATTTCCTAAAAAGAGACTTGCTCTTGTTCCTTGATCAACTTTGTAGCTCTTGCTTGTACCCACTCCAGGAGCTCCATGTCTCTCTTGTACTGAGAAGCCTGGAACTGCACACAGCACTCCAGGTGTGACCTCACCAGGCCTTAAGTAGAAGGATAGCATCATCTTCCTTGACCTGCTGGCTGTGCTCTTCCTAATGCACTCCTTCATGGCTACAGCAAAAAAAAATAACCCTGTCCTTGGCTGAAACTAGTACAGAGGCCTGAATCTTCTCTTGTTTAAATGCTATTCAGGGATCAAAGGTGAAACATATATAGTTTAAGTGTTGCCTTTTTGACCTGATTACCACTGATGAAGCATAAGTTACACCGCATCAGTAAAACAGGCAGACAGCAGTTTGATGTGTCTTAATTGTTGAGAGCACGGGAGCACCCCACAAAATTCTTCATCCAAAGGCACAGTTGTTAAAGTTATGAAGGGGGGTGTGCAGAAACAGAAGAGCAGGGAGGCAGGTACTGTCACCCATACAGTCTTGTTTGACATGACTTATTTCAAACCCCTAAGAAGGAATACACAGCCAGAAGCCACTAAAAAGAAAGAAAAAACAAAAGTAGCCTTAGAAATAGATGGATAATTTACCATGACTGAACAGAAATTAAAAGGTAGGGAAAAAAGCCATGATGTGCCTGACCCTGTAGCCTATCTGATCACAAAGGAACAACGTCAGTAAAATCAGGCGAACAAGGTATCACCTCATTTTGTGATAACTGAGATTTATGGGTTCAGACTCCACCTGTATAGTGCAGTCAGAGGAAGCCTGAATCCCAGGTGAAACACACACAGCACTGGGGTCTCACAGAGTTCTGCTCAGCAGAGTCACAGTAAAAAGCCAAGAGGAAAAAAATCCTATGCTATAACTGATTTCTGAAAATTATAAAGGAAGTAAAATTAGTATTTATGACTTGAGATGGATAGTATGAATGGTGACGAATCATGAATTACTCTTAGGGGACATTAGGAACCCAACAGGCAGTCAAGTAGTTTAAGACAGGTTGAAAAATTACAGATTTTTTTAATGCTAAAAATTTGTTCTTCAATATGTCCTTCAAGATCAAATATATGCCATAGGTTTATAGCGAAAATATTGGTTTTCTCTCTTAGGGACCTTGTTTTAGGTTACTGATGCTGAAAGCTGATGCATGAAATTGCCTAATGGCTGCTTGAATTCATGCAGTAGGACCATTAATGTGGCATCCTTGCTTAGTGTAAATAAAACTCCTTACTATGAGAATAGTTTTCCAAGTTTTGCAATTCAGTGGTTATGCAAATTGTTGCAAATCAATATCAAACCTGCAAAATCAGTTTACAAATTCAATCTAGTATCACCTCCCCATCCAAATTTCACCTAATAATACTTTCCACATTCCTTGGTTTTATTGAGCATTTAAAATGTTGGTTTTTTCCTATTAATATTACTTTTAACAATCCAGTTAAAATAGATCCTGTTTGGTCCATTGATCTAAAACCTAGACATAAATATGACAATACCATATCAGGTAGTTTTTATGTGCAAGGTTTTGAGAGTTACAGGATCTTCAAGAGTTACAGAAAACTGTACTTACTAAGAATTATCTATGGGATCTTATTCTCTTGTCCCTAAGCCTCCAGGTAGCAGTGCTTTTTAATAGGGGCTTATTGATTTTCCATAATTACTACTGACTAGCAAAAAAAAATGATTAAAAGTAATACACTTATGGAAATTTTACAATTGTCACTACTGTATTTATGAGGTATTGGTATTACATACCATATTACATTATGATATGTAATAGCCATATACCATAATTACCAGATACATAGCTAAAGATCCATTATAGCAACTTTTATATCTGAATTTTAGAATTTTTTATGGACTTTAAATGCTATTGCTTTACAGTTCTAGTAGTATTAATACCTTTGTTCCCTCCTCAAATGAAATATGTTTTGTATTAACATTTTTTCCTAAAGCTGGGGTGATACAAACCTTGACCTATACCATGCTAAATAATGAAATAAATGCATGAATAAAATATTGATAAAAAGATACTGACTTTTCAGAAATAAACTGGACCATGCAGACGTGCATGTGATTAAAAAGAGAGATAAAAGTTGTTAACTGGAATTATTGTTTGAAAGCTGTTTAAGACTAAGAGATGACAATGTCCCTGAGTAGAACAACATATTTTGAAGAATAAGCCAAAATGAGAGTTTTATTAATAGTAGAGTGAATCTGGTAGAGCTTCCCTATATATGTTTACTCCTGACATATATTTTGTTTCCTTTGATTTTCCCCCAATCTCTAAATTACACATGAGAAAGTTTCTGGTTAGCATAGCTGTCATGGGGAGACCTAGTGAGGAGATGATGTTGTAAGCAAGGTTTATCAGTCAAAGGGATATCATCAGTGAAAGGAGAATCAAGAAGAGTAGGAGTAGTCTCCAAGGGGAGCAGGACTGTTGAGTAAAAGGTATCAGCTGGGGCTCTGATCTGTGGAGGGCTGGATGGAATTTGGGTGAAAGAATTTTGATCTTCTGTGGAAATGCAGCAATGCTTTGAATCTAGGGTTTTAAAGATAGAGCTCCAGAATAAATATATCTTTGACCAGGAGGAATGGGGAAAACTGTGTTTGCAGATTCTTGAATTATGAACGGACTTCTGGCGTGAAATTTTCAGATGTCCCCTCTAGTCATTCTTATCCCTTAATCTCCCTTTGCAGGGATGGTGACCCGTACTCAGGCCGTTATAAGTGTTGTGGGCTTAACTGTGCCCTCTGAATTCTTAAGTTTGAGGAGATTAGCGTAACTTTCCAAGTCATGCAAAGGAAAAAGAATGCCTGTAGTGTACTTGTGGGAAGAGTATGCAGTACTTCTGTGTCTGTATCATACTAAAGAGCATTTATATAGAGAGAGCATTTGCTTTGTTACTCAAAAGAGGTTAAAACAGTAATGTACAGCTCCTTGTAACTAAACCTGTGAACTGAAAGAATACATTATGATGTGTAAGCAGTGACAGACTGTAAAATTATTTTCACAGCTATAAAAAATAAGACCAGAAACCCCTAGCTTCTTTCTCCAAATGACAGGTTTTCCTGTCTGTTCAAAGGTAAATGGCAAAGCTATAGTCGGCCCTTAAGTAATATGGTATCTACACATTCTTCCATGAACAATAAAGACTTTGATACTCAAAGATACTCAATAAGAACATGATACCATCCATGACACTCAATATGAACACAAGCCTACTATCGCGTCCAACTCAGCATTCCTGAGCATTCCTGCCATGAAAATGATTTAGGGAAATTCTGTGTGGTGCCGTGGGTGCCATCTTTTCATTAAACCAAAAGAAGTGAAAAGCACATTAGAGTTTTATCCATTGCACTAAGAAACAGCTAGACTCTCAGTAAAATGATGGGGAGAGGGCTGATTGCCATCTAGGATGCAACTAATTGGTGTGTTCTCTGAGGTGTGATAGGTTATCAGGCTATCAGGCATAATATTACTGCCTTATAAAGCTACTGCATAATGCAACGAGTAGAGTGTTCCACAAAGGTTATACTAAAGGACAGCATGATTTTGAAGTCAGTCTGGTGTTCTGTGATGAACCAAGGATGTTTCTACACAAATAGGTTAATGCAAAATCTGGTTCTAGCGTACACGCTTACAGTAACATGCATTAAATACATGTACATATCTACATGTGTTCCTGTATAAAGATGTGAGAAAGATGTGAAGAGATAACTGGAGACATTCTGGTCTGAAGTGGTAAATACAGATATTTTACACCCACTATGAACAGGAAGCAGTGCAGGTATTGTACTGGAAAAAATATTCAAGTGATGATAAGGAAGCTGGATGAAACAAATGTTGTCATTAAGAGAAACTTTAAATAACAGTCTCCAAAATGTAGGCAGGCACATACTATGATAACCAAAAGGAATTTTCATTGGCAACAATAGAAAAGAGAAGAATTGACAAGAGAAATCAATAATACTTTGGCTAGTGTTTTTTATTATTTTTATTAATATTCTAATGGTAGATCACAAAATAATTTTTGTGGAGAACTTACACTGAATTGAAGAGGAAAAATGTGCAAATTATACACTCCCCTGTGCATATGTCACTTACATTGTATGTAGATCAGACCTCACTTACACATATTTAGGCTCATGTTATATTGAGTTATTACAGTTTGGTCCCCTCTGCACTTCCAAGTTTAGGCCAAGTGAAAAACCATTGTAAAACAGACATGAATCTAATCCAAGACAGAGACAGCCATTCACATCCCCCACCAAACCTCAGACTCCAATCTGAAAGCATTCTAGACGTGACAATACTTGACTGTAATTCTTCATTCATGCAATTTGCTGGGAGATGTTTCTCAAGCTGAATGGTAAACACTTCTTTACTGACCTTTGGCAAGTAAGGTGTTGGGATATGAGGGGGAAAAATAATGAGGCTTTTATTAAAGATGCTAGAGTTCTTATGGGTTAAGTGGACTGTCACTTATTTAGATAAACTAGGACAATACACTGATCAGAAATACTGGTGATAATAGAGCTTACAGCATCCAGTCTATAAGGAAGTAGAATTTTTCTGGCAAAATGTCAAGTGACAACGTGGTACGTGGTAGCTCAAGGATGACATCCTCAATCTGTGCAATAGTTAATAAAAAGCCAGGTGTCTTTGGTAAAGGAATAATAGAAAGGAAGGAGGGGTGGAAGGAAGGGTGACTAATGGAACATAATTGCGTATGGATATTGGATATGGATTTTGTTCACTCTACACAGCAACTAGGGATATTTTCATACATGTTTGAAAAATTGTCCTAGGGGACAAATGCCAGTTCCTTAGGATTTAAAAGAAAATACGGCTGTACAAAAACAAATTTGCACAACTGGTGAAACCAATGAAAATCCTGTTTCTGTGGAGAAGCAAAATCCAGCATCACCTAGTTTCTTATCTCACCCACTCTGCTGTAAGAGAAAGATACATAATTATGTGGCTGCTTGTCCATACAGTTGTGGTAAATTATATTCCTTTACTTTTAGCCTATGTAAGAGAGTGTTACTTGTCAGTTATTATAGGCAGGATGGTAGCATCACATCATTACCAATATTAAAATTATCAATAATTTTCAATATCAATCCCCATTTTAAGTTTCTGTTATTCAGTTGCTTATAGCTTGGCAAAACTTCAGTCCTTGAGGTGGAAGTTTTCCCATGTTTTGTGTCAGCCTCAGGTTAAGATTTCTTTTTTTTTGCATTTTATTTTAATTTCAAACAAAGTGATTCAGCAGTCCATTATTTCTTTGACCAGCAACCCCCTCCTTTCCAACAGTGACTTGAAATAGTGTCAGGGATGTGTTGGGGGTTGGCCCCTTCAAAATCTGTTGAAATTTGGCCAAATAATAAACATTAGAAAGATACACTCAGCCAACTTCCTTCATATTAAAAAGCTAAAATTTCAAAAGATTCTTCCTCCACGAGCGTGTGTCTGCTGCTAGTTGAACCATATGTGGCTTCTTTCACAGCAGGCAAGGGAGCATCCTGGATCCTATCTCTGGTCAGAGATTTCCATTTTACTCGCAGCCTCGTGCAGTGCAAGGAAAAGGCAGGAACCAATGTCAGAATGAAGGTCAAGTTGTCCTGTGTGTTTTGTTTTGCATGTGATCTCCAGCTACCACTCAAGAAATCTGGAGAAAGGAGGGGTTCAAAAACAGATCTGGAGAAAGATAAGGAGCAGAATTAGGTCAGCAAGTCATGTGAGACTTAATCTGAAGTGTGAATCAGAGCTTCTGCCAAAGTGTTATAACAAGAAAAGGCTTGTAATGAGGGAGGTTTGGAAATGTGATGAAGACCCAGTGAGAAGAAGGGCTGGGATAAGGGTAGACAGATTATACTTTGTTGGGAGGTAATTGGTTATTACTGAAAGTAAAACCAGGATTAGGACAAGTTAGGAAAAGACTGGGTTAAAAATATTACTGAACAGAATCTGGGTTGCACAGACAATCACAGTTAAACAAAGAATAAGCTGAAAACAGGATGGAATGGGTAACAGATTGGAGCAAGTGCATTAGACTACTCTCTGAAGAAAAGAGAAAATGCAACTTTATCTCTGCATCCATTCCTTCTTTTGCCTTTTGGCAGATATTCATAAATTGAATGCAATGTAACTTTGCTTGGACAAAAATGTTGATTGCTAATATGTCAAAATTTTTCCTTGCTTTTGAAGATGCAAACCTATAGGTCCATGAAAAACAAATGTTAAAGAATGAAATTAAGGATGTGTTGATAAAAAAATCTGTGTGATACAAAATAATAGATAACATTTTCAATATGACATTAGCCCCAGTGATTGAGGCAATTTCAAGTTACTGAAATTATAATTCCAATGTAAGTAGGTTCCATTGAACCTAATTCTGCTGCAGGTAGTTTCTGTCGGAGGTAGTGGCTTTGCAAAAAGTTCCTTAGATTGTTTGCATTTTTATATTAGGCTTTAGGGAGAAGCAGGTGGAAGTTCTGGGTTACTGTGAAGATACCTCTAAGTCACAACTTACTTTCTTTTTTTCATGTACAAGTCCTTTTTGAGGTGTTTTTTTAGTCAGCAGTTCCACCACAAACTTAGTTCTTTGATATATGGTTAAAATGCATTTATCATATGAGCTATGTACTTGATTGAAGAATACTGATTTACTCGTATGGGCTTTCAAACCTGTTCTGTACAGGTTACCATCCCATTGCAAGAATAGGACAAATTTTAAATCCTATGAAGACTATTCCTTGTCTGTAGTAATTTCTGAACTCTCACACAATCAAGTATTATTAATTGCTATAAAGTATGTAATGGGTTTTTATGCCAATTTTTTTATCATTTATTCCTAAAACACTGAATTTTCTGAAAGTCTAAGTCTATTACAACATTTACCATTATGAATTATATTCCTTATTGGCAACAAATCATATTTTTTTAATTTTACATGAGCTGTTCCAGGTGAAATTATAGACTGTTACTATCCTCTCCTAATTCCCAGATAACCAGGATAACTAGCTTTTACTTATTCATCCTTTTGCCCTGTTGAAAGGTTGCCACACAAGATTTTTCCCACTCTTCTGAAATTTCCCCAGGACTAACTTGGGGTCAGCATTAAAGATTCACAAGAGTCTCTTCATTCCTGTAACTGAAGGCCTAGCTCCTAGATGGTAAAGGCTGGCTTGGTGTCTGTAAGAATATATCTGAAATAAGGGTTGTCACTTTTCCACATCCATCTTTTTACCTGAATACCTGCCTTCAATGAATTTCATCTAACATTTAATTGCCCCATGCCTGAAGGTGCAATACAGTGCCAGGTTAAGAGTAAGAAGTGACTGCACATCTGAATTCCAGTAGCACTATCTGCACTGCTTCACAGTGAGCTCCTTTTTCTGCTTCCTTAAATAGCTTAATATCATAAGGACTGTTGACACTTTATATTCACCCTCTCTGCCTTCCAGATATTTAGAAATACACTGAGAAGTACAAGACCCAAAAACATGACTGCAGAGCTCCACAGGGATCCTCCTTCTACACTGAGAAAGAACTCTTAATCTCTGTTTCCAATCTTAACCAATTACTTATACATGCAAGAATCTTCTTTTTAATCTTCTGACTTCTCAGTTCCTTCAAGGACCCTTGGTAAGGGATCTTGTCAAATGCTTTCTGGAAATCCAAATAATCTGTATCATCAGGGTGAATCTTATTCATTCTCTTGTGTATCATTTAAAGAACTTCTATTGATTTGTTAGGCATTATTTCTTTTTATAGAAGTAGTTCTAGCTCCTTCTTATTACATGTAATTTATTAATATGTCCACTGGTTATATTCTTTAAAATAGCTCCTGCTATATAGATGTTGGGAGTTCCTAGTTCCTTCATTATGCATAAGCAGCCTTTTTTTAAAAAAAATCTGTTTTCACCACCACTTAGTTAACAAATTTTTTCAAACAAAGGTTGTCCAAAACAATTCAGATAGTTCATTCTTTCATCAGCTTAGGGTTCTTGGGTAGGTATTATCTCTTGTTGGTGACTTAGCACTGTTCATTTTATATTTTTGTCTGATAAATGAGTTTAGAAACATTTCATTATAAAGTGGAATTTCAGAGGACCCCTTATTTAGAAGAACAGTGGCTTAGGAATTTATCCACTTTTTTCATGTCAATCACTAATAAAATTTTTTTCAAAAATTTCTCAACTGTGATGTGCATGAAAAAGCTTTACTTAAGGTTTTTTGTACTTCCTGAAAGTTAGTGCTCAAACTTTTGCTTGGTCCATCATGTTGTTTTTACATTTGCCCTGCTTAACTTTATGTTCTGTTCCCTTTTGCTTGTTTACAACCCATCATGTCTCTGATGAGAAAGGAAAATGGAAGGAATCTTTTTCTTACCTGTTTTTCGGCCTTGGGTGGAGGGGTTTTTTATTGTCTTTCTTTGTCCATTTTAGCCCTATGAGAGAAAAGAACAAGATGAACTTTCCTTCACTACAAAGTTCAACAGCTAAGTTGGAAACTTCCCTGACCTGTTAGTTCCTCTGCAAAAGATCAAGTTCTCCAAAACCAAAGATTACATTGCCAAACCCAAGCAAACTTTTCACAACAGAGAATAACAGTGAAATGTTTCAAAACCACTTCTTCAATAAAGGACTTTTGGTTGCTTCAGCCTTTCTGACTCTTCCAGAGTGACATTCACTTGGTGACAAGCAATGTGTGCCTGCCACAGAATATGTAGGGTGTTTGAGTTCTGAACAACATTTGATAATCAGAAATGTTTCTAAAGTGATTGATAATTCTGAAGTGGTTTTCCTGTCATTAAAAAAACCACCAGTAGGACAGAGAGATGGAGAAATATTATTCAAATTTTAGAAACATCTCTGTGTCTGTATGCATATATCTGACTGTNGAGGCTGCCTTTCTCAAGGCAACTTGCTAGGGAAGGTCACTGCCCCCGAAGATCCAGCCAGAGGCCTAGGCAGGTTGCGACATGTATCTGTGCATTTTATTGAAGTAGCACTTTGTAAATCATACAAGTCACTTTTTTTATCTTTTAATTTTTAATAAAGTACTTACCAAATTTGGAGACCTGCTTTTATGATGGTAAAATACAATTACAAGTAGCTTTAGGCTAAAGTCATACTACTGTGCTATTGTCAAAAGCTGTCCATGTTGCTTTCAACAAAATTAGCAATAGTTATTGCTCACGGTTGGAACCTGAGAATTCCTCAACTAAAATGGATGAGGGTTGACAAAACTTGGCTTTCCAGAGGCTTTGCAAGGCTTCTGTGTGTTCAAGGTAAAACATGTAAACTAATGACTTCATAGTCTTATGCTTATTCAAGGGATAAGTGTGACTTATAATCAGCCTTATTATGAGACATATTTTGTTTTAACAAAATTAAGATCTTAATTTTCTGGGTAGCTCTAAGTATCCACTATTTTTTACCCACTTGTGATGCATTTAAGTCATAAATATCATATCTTTATAGGCTACTAGAAGGACTTCGAAGTATTTCTAATTGTTTTAAAATCAAAATTTATCATTTAATATTTACAGTATACTTCTTAACCATTTCAGTCAGGAAGAACATACTTGACAGTGTGTTACCTTTTGTTTCAGTATCTATATCCCATGGTATTGGTTGATAGCATGAAATGTATTTTATTCATTGTTACCTATTGTTTTCTAGATACTTCTTTTAATTTCTGCTGCTGCTGTTCTGTTTATCCTCTCCAATTCTTGATGCTGCTGCTATTCTTCTAGCCTTCCTTTTTCTACACTTGTGGTGCTCTAAATCTGTCAACCAGATGTAGCTTCCAGGAGTCCTGATTACAAGCAGATTTGCAAGCTCTTGTATGTTACTTTCTATTTTAAAAGTTGACTTGGGATTTGGAAAAAGCTCCCCATTTAGTTCTTTAAATAGAAAGAAAATACTGTAACTCAATGTTGGCTGCTGGTTAGCACTACTGGAATCAAGTCATGGCTGAAAACAGATTTGTGGCATTGTTTGGCTTTATAGATGATGATTTATTTTAATGCCATTAGAAAGTGCATGTAGGAGAGAGTTTGTTTTCATTTTAAGTATTTCTAAAGGTATAAGGCCTTGTGGTGCCAGGGAAGGAGACAAGGGAAGACTGTCTGGACTCCTGAGAAAAATACACCAGTACATTTCCATGACCTGTATAGGAGGTATATTTCAACTGTAGGGCTGTTCTCTTACATTACTCTAGAAAATGTAGTTTGCTGTTCCCTCCCTAACATTCACAAATGCTGCATGGCAAAAATGCTGCCTCCTCCCAGGCTCTTGGCTCAATGACATGTCTGCAGTGGCAGTGGGGACCTCTTCAGCTGGGCAGTCTCCTGATACATTCTGTCATGCCAAAGCAGCCTGCTCTGATAAGCAGCTTGTGAAGCCCCTCTTTCTTCCCTCCTTGTCTTGGCACAAATCTGCCAATGTGTGGGCAGCAGAGAGGCTGAGTGTATCTCAACTACACAGCTAGACATTCTCATCTGGATGTTGGTGTCCAAAGGGAAAGAAGATATGGGATCTAGCCATGAGAAAAGAGACGCAGAGATAAAGTAAAGCATGCCCCTGAACAGTGGCCACAATGTGACAGCATTTATTTAAAGACCATCAAATGATGACACTTTTTGAACTGTAGCTTGTCAATAGAGGTCAACAACAGTGTATGGTTCAGGGGACTTTTGAGACATGCTGTATGCAGAGTCTGTGCACTGTGGTCAGTCCTGCTGAGGCGTTCTGGGAGCGTGTGGTCCTCTTATCTTCTTTGACTTCACAAAAGTGCCACAAGGAGTCCATCCAGTGCATCTCACTGGAGCTGATAGAGTCAGTTAGTGGCTAACCTGGTTAGTTACAGCCCTGGAATGAAGGCCAGATTTTGCTTGTAGAAGTAAGTAATTTCACTTTTGGAGAGAACTGGTACCAGTTACCTCTGCCTTACAATGTAATCCAGTTTATTAAACAAAAATTGTTCCTAAAAGGGAATATTTATCTGCCTCCAAAAGAAATTAGGAGACAATTTTAAATTTAATGAAAATGCAATTTTTTCTTTTGTGGTAAAGACAGAGAAAACAGAGAAAACATTGAAAGGGGATTAAAATTACCTTTAAATTGAGAGCTGTAATCTTACCCTCCCCATCATCTAGTTTGTTATGAACCATGAAACTGATAACTTTCATGTATGACACAGTAATCTTTGCATATATTTGGAATATATTTGAAAAAAAGATATTATAAAATTGGTTAAAAGCAGTCCTCAGTATTTCAGTTGATTATATATTTTGGACCAATCTGCCCATATGAGGTGTTTAAGACAATGTATCCATCTGCCAGAGTGATGAAAATTCACCTCAAGTTGTAGTAAAATGACTGAGCATGGCCTTAGCTCTGCACTCTTACTGCTGCCTCAGGAAAAATGAGTAATTTTAGTGGCAAAACAGATCCAGAATTATCTTGAGATCAAAGACTGAAGTTGTAAGGGGCTCTTCCTCTGATTGCTCAAGTTTGGGAGGATGCTTATTACAATATCCTGCATATCAAGCCAAAGCTATTTGCAATTCATATTATCTCAGTTTATGTTTTACAAAGTGTAATCATTGTACAGACTCTGCAGCCTTTCCCACACTCTGAGTGTAACACAATAATCTACTGCTTCTCAGTAGATTATTCTGTCTGCAGAAATATATGTGACTCTAAAGTGATAGCATTCCCATTTGTATTTAGTTGTATATTAGTCCTATTTATATTTATTCACAGAATGGGCTAATCCTTCACATATTTGACAAATAGACACATCATGTTTGTTATGGTGTTGCCATGAAGTGGAAACCTGCAATAAAATTATTATAATTGTCACCAAAGTCTTGCAGTACTGAGGTTATAATCAGCTGCAATATGAAAAAGTATGTATTTTTATATAAAAATTACCAGTTTTGAAACCAAAATGCATTGAAGGTATTTTCACTGTCAACCTAGAACAGAATAAGCACTTTTCATTGATGGGGATCTATATATTTGTGCTGCATGTGAGAATGCCTGTTCAGTGTTTGTAGCAGCAAGTATTAAGCTTGGTTATTCTAGATGTTAACGGTAAAAGTATATTTTTCTCTTCAAGGGATTTCATTTTACTGCTTTTTTTCATGTCATGTGACTGTATCTTACTGTCCTTTGATTAATTGCTCTTGGATATCAATGTGTATTAGCCAATATTTGGTTATTAATTCTCAGGGATTTAAAAGCATTGCGAAGGTTTATACTCAGTATTGAAAACATCATCATCATGATGTTGAGGTATGTACAATTGAGCACAAATAATTATGTGTACCAGTCTTATATTTTTAATTAACATAAAGTCCAAGTTAAATAGGTTATATGAATTTCATTTACTACCTAGTCTAAAGTGGTTGAGTTTTTTTAATTTTCTCCTGCATTCTCCTAACTAGGTAACCTCAGTGATATTTTATGCATGAAGCTGTTTACATTTCCGCAGCCTGCAACAGTATTATTTCCTTCTTGAAAATAATTCTGACTGCATCCTAACCAGGTTTAGTCGTAGAAGGACGTTGTTTTTCCACATTCAAAAAGAACTGCTGAACTGATAAGCATATTTTGAAGTCTATTTAAGATCAGAGTTTTTACGAACAGTAACTTCACATTCATGACTGGCACATTAATTTAACTCATTAATATCTGGTGCTTAAGGAAAGCTAAATTTTAAAATGTAGCAAAAGAAGGAAAAACTAATCATTTTAGAATCCATTTTGTTATATTCAAATGGTTCCAGATGGGCCTCATGTGACTGGTTCATTATCGGAGTATTTTAAAAGAGAATGTAACAATCTTTTTATTTTCTTTTTGGTTTCACTAAAGATCTATTTTCAAGATTTTCTCTGCCAGGAGGGTTAAAATGTACTTTGAAAAATATTACAGCAGAGGTTCATAACTCCACCAAATATCACTACCTACAAAAATATTCTGTTTCATGTCTTTATGTCACAGGAACATTTGGTGTTCCAACCCATAACTGCTGTAGAGTTAGTGGGGATTATGCTTTACACAAAAGTCAAAGTTGCAAAGATACAAGTCCCATTGGAAAATCACTTTATTTTATTGCATGTGGGATCCCTAAGTGTTAGGAAAGGTAATCAAACTGTAGAAAGGGGGCAAAAAACATCATGTAGAAGAAGAAGGGGAAGTCTAGAAAAGGAAGTGGTAGCAGAGAATCTAAGACATCCTTTTACAGTTTTGAAGGCAGCTTGCCATTTTTAGGAATTTATTTTCATGTCTTCAATGTGATATTGCCTGTCATTTTATTTGAGCTGTGAGAGTTCCCAGCTCTTCTCTTCTGCTTCTTATTTCCCTTCTTTATTCTATTCTGATTACGTTTGCCATTCCCACCCTTTATCTTCTCACATCCCTTTTTTTCTCCCCCAGTACATATTTCTTTCAAAAGGATGAGTCCCAATGAAGGTTCTGAAGTATTATTGACTCTCCTCTTCTTCTTGCTCATTGCACCTTGGAAATTTGTTTTTTTTTTGGGAAGTTAGTTCTGTGGCCTTCTCTTCCATCTACAGTGGACTGGTGGCTATCACCCAGTGTCTCATGATGGGGATAGACAGACATTGGGCTAATTTAAAGGTCTCTCCAGTCAAACAGGAAAAGCAAATGGATGCTTGGAGGGGATACTGTTCTTGCAGATCACCTTCCTGTTGGCAAAACAACATAATTGCTACATGGTTAGTTTTTATGTGTTTATTTTTTAAATGAATTTCCAATGGATTTGTTTGAGAAGTTACAGAAAAACAAAAAAAATAGGAAATTTCCCAAAGGAAAAATGTAATCTCAAAACCCAACAAATTTATTTTTGTATTTAAAAATGCTCATATAAATTTACCTGGAAATACTGCGTGTAAAAGAAAAAAATAAACAAGAAGCTTCATGACTTTTATGGAAAAGAACAAGGAAACAAGGAACTGAGCATTACAAAAAGCTCAAAATAGGGTGTATGTGGGGCATTTTTATTTTGCGACAACAATTTGCATAATAAAGGATAAACTGACAAAAGAAGTGATTTAAAACAAAAAGGGTTAGTTGAATAATTAAAAAGCACATTATAACAACCAAACTTAAATGTAGCAAGATGAATAGTTCTTACATGCTACAGTGAGGCAGTACATAAAATCCTCAGATAGCAGCAAAGTGAATATGAAAATAAACTGCTAAAAAAATCATGTTTTCAAGGGGCTTTTTTTTTTAGGAAGACAGAATTACATACCTGCATGTATATATTTTTTTGTTTCTTACAAAGTAATTTATATTTCTATCTCATATGCCCGCCCTAATGGTCTAACAAAATCAACTGAGAAAATATAATTAAATAGAATTATAAAACCAACTGCAAAATGTATTTTCTTTATTTCCTCATGATAACTGGAAAGAAAGAAAAGCAAAGGGTACGACTGACATTCCTTGTTTAATGCAGCTTACTTAGTGACTGGCATAATGATAAGTGATGGTAATTTACCTTAAAAACCTTAATGAGTGGATCATTACTATAGAGAAATGGGAAGAAAACTTTAATCCCACAGAGGCAGAGCTCCATGGTTGGCTGTGCAATAACCAGACAGAACTCTGAATGAGATTCCCAAGCTTCTGTTCCCTAGATAAAATTTTCTCTCACTCCACTTTTGCAAAGGTAATGAGGAGGTAATGAGGCTTGACTTGAATTTTTTCAGCACTTGATTCCCTTCATTCCCCAGCAGGTTCCCATAGGATAGAGTAAGATGTTGGATTTATATAAAAGCTGTGCTGATAGATAGGTGGAGGAGGTGAGCCATGCTATTTGGTTTTGGATTCTGTCTGTATGAGAAGGAGTTCAGATAAATTTCAAGTTCTTTCAGCGCTGTCAATTCACTCTGATAGTTTCCACAGAATAAGACAATTTGACGACATGCAGACCTTGTCAGGGTTGTTGACTGTTTATTTTGTCACTTTACTGATACTAAACACTGACCTTTCCGTGCCACCTTTTCTTCCTCTTTTCCCCTCATTTTTCACTAACTTAATGTACACATCTGAGTAAATAATAAAACCCAAAAAGGTAGGCAGAAATGTTGTATTAGATCATTAGCTTAATTTGAGCTGAAAGGTCTTTGTTGTAAGTTGGGGGTGGGAAGGGACCTGGGGACCTTTGCAAAGTATTTTGCTGGCAAGCTTGTTGAGATTTGATTGCCTTTGTTGTGATAATCTGAAATTAATTTGCACTTGAACCCATCTTTCTTCTGGGCTCAATTTAAACACGGTTATAATTATGCGCCCTGCATGAAATTGAGAACAGACACTGATATGACAAGTCTGAATTTTTTAATTCCCCAGGTACTAAAGGCTTTTTTCCCCACTTATCTCACAAGGTAATAAAACAAAATGTTCCAGTGAAGCACATGCTTAAGAGAGAGGTATTTGCCTGAGGGGAAACAGTAATAATCAGTGTATTGCTACACATTTACTCATGTACTTTCTCAGTAGGTCAATCTCTTTCTTTTAAAGTGATGTTAAACTTCTGCTAATATTGGTTGATTTGTACCTGGTACAATATTAAAAAAAAAAAAAAAAAGTAGATATGTTTTATTCTATTTTAGCAGATCCTCATTTAAAAGGCTTTTTCTCAAACATTCATTTTGATAGCTATTTTTTAAAAAACCCACTATTGAAGACTACCTCCTAACATCCACAATTGATCTTAGCAGTGCACCTTTCTTGTTCTCAGTATGAGCTGTAATATCCTTATCAGCATTCTTTTAGTTTTAACCCAGATTAGTGTTTTTGGTGAGGAATCTCATTAACTACAGTAAGCCCATCTTCTTTTGTGATTTCCTTTGGAATTGTAATGTACGAAAAGGCCACCAAGGTCAATGCCCTGGGCACAAATTCCTCTTTAAATCATCATTCAGCTCAGAGTAACAACATTCTCCTTAGAAATAGACATTTTTAAAGATCTGGAACAAACTGCTCAGTTTCTTGGAAGTGAAAATCATAAGGAAGAGAAGCAGAAATTAAGAGCATAGGAAATTAAGTGTAAGGACCCACAGAGTAACTATTTGTTAGATACATTCATTGCCTTTTCACCAGTATAATTCTTCTTCTCTCTGCCCTCTGAATTTGTATACTGTGTAATTTGAAATGAAGAACAGGATGTTTATTAATTAAATTACCCTACATTTTAAGCACTGGTTTTGAAGGTATTAATGGTGCTACTGTGTTACATTTTTTAAACTTTAGTAACAGCAATTTTTTGTCTCCCCAGCTCTGTAGACTGCATTCAGTTGAGTTTCTTGAGAAAATCAAATAATTAAAAATATCCTGTGTTTATGCCAAGGAAAGCAATGGTATTATTTTGCCGTATTATTTTACCAGTAGCAGCTTAAAAAACAAGCACAGAACACATGCTGAATATGTCACCATTCTCATTCAAGCCTCTACTGCCATTGCAAAAAAATTAAGTAGGTGAAATAACTAACTAGCACCTCATTGTGGTTAAAAAGAGCTTGGGCCCTGCCATTTTAAAGGAGTCAGTATTCATTTGAATAATTTTTGGAAATTAACTTAATTTTAACTAATGATGGTTTTCCTACTGGCTATAATTGAAATAAAAATGGAAATAGGTGGTGTAAAGTGAAGATTTATCCTTCTCTGCCTTATAAAAGAAAATGTTGTGATCAGGCTGGCATATTTGAAGATAAAGAGAAAAGCTAGAAGAAGTAATATGTGGAGTCATTACTTTTCTACACTGAAGTTAGTAATAGTTGCAGTTAGATTTGTCAGAAAATTAGTTTTTATTTTAAAACTTGTGTACTTTTTTTTTTTTCCACAATTACCAGTTTGCTGAGAGGGGAGAGTGGAAGTGATGTTAGCTAATTTCAGTGAGGGTAGACCCATGCAAAATATGGTTTGACAGTGGACACTGACACTGCATTTTTTTTTTTTGTTTTTACTGAAATATCAACATCACAAGTCCATGGTGCAGATTTCCTAGATTGGGCCCCTATACACAAAACTTCATTTAAATGCATCTTCTACTGTGTTCCCTGCATCTCTATCCCTTTTTTTTCAGAAAAAAAGTTTAGAAGCCATGGGAAAAAAAGCCAACAATAAACTTCTTTGTCTGCAACACACCTATTAAACAATGTAGTAGCTCAAAGTAGCAAAAAGCCACTACTGTGGAGAAATGCGTAGTCCTCCATATCTTGAAACCTAGGAATCCCATAATATCTTCTGGTCCTAAGGTAAAAATTTGTCTAGCATATGACCAGTGACAAGACATCTAAAATGCACCAATAATAATAGAGGATGCCACGCTAGGAGAGTGGATACGATAAGAACTGTGTGGCCACACATGGTGTGGTACATTTTCACCCCTCAGTTTATGTGTTTTGCTTTCCACTTCCACATTTTCTAGTGACTTTATCTAGTCTCGTTCAATCATGCTGTGCACATCACAGTCACTTACTGACAAGCAGCCCTGGCTGAAGCATTCAGAGAAACAACCTTCCACAAACAAAGCAGGCAAGTCCTGTTTCTCTTAAGATAAAATCTGCTGATCTCATTATTGATTGTCTGCTTTCAGGGGTTTTGTTTCCTGAAAGTTTGATATGGGGCAACAGAGGTGACAAAAGATTGGCACTGCGACCTGGAAATTAAATGGTCGACTATTAGATCAACGTCAAATAGGGTGAGGCTGAAGTGTTTGGCAAAAGCATTAGATGCTGTCTTGACATAATCTCTCTCTCCCTCTTTCTCTCTCTCTCTGCTTTATCTTGAATCTGTTTTGAACCCTCCCAGGCAATTTACTATACTTGTCATTGATTTTTATCACCGAGTGTGCCCCTATGAAGAATTACTTTTTGAATGATAAATCAGCTTCCCCATTTAAACAATTGTATGCCTCACCTTAATGTGAAAATAGAGACTGAAAGAAAAGAAAAATATAGTGTTAATATTAGTCACTGACCAGTGGAACCCTTGTGATTTTGAAAGGAGCACCAGATTTTCCTTTATTGTGGAGGGGATAATTGTACTAGAAATAAATTATGAACCCTCCTTCTATTAAACTCTAACTGCTGCTAAGAAATAAATTACAATGGCAAATTACAATCAGTGAGCTAGAAGGAGAAAAAAAAAAGAAAGAAAATAATTTTTCAGTAAAGTTCAGGAACCGGTAATTGCTATCCAGTGTTTTCTGCAAATAGGTAGCCTATGACATGCACAGATGTACTCCTCCTTACACAGGTGCTGTGATCAGGGTATGTAAGAGGTGTTTGGAAGAAGATCACAGTGATAATAATAGACTAACCTTTTCTAGTAACCCTTCCTCACTCTCCAACTGGCCTTTGCTTCATGTATATATTAAAATAACAGATCTATCATGTTGGTATCATAAAAATTGATAGGTATTCCCCATAACATTCAAGAAAATTCTGGTTTGTGATGCAGACTCACTGTTTTGACTACTGTTTTTTATATGATCTCTGATCCATGCAAGGATGGTCATACACACAGGGCTAACCTTTTGTCAAATCCATGGCTAATGCATTTTTGGGAGTCCATTTCTCCAAGAGAAAACTTTAAGAAAAACACTGATCTAATTTTCCTTTTTCTCCTATCTGAAGGATAGAAGAAGGAAAGAAATGGTTGAAGGCCTTACAAACCCTAACCAGAGGAATAAAAAATTAGTATAGTAAAGAGATTATAAGAAAAATTTTGCAGTCTGGAACAATTGCATAAGAGTAGATGGCTTTATTTTATCACTGGAAAGGAACACATTTCTGAAAGTTTCCCTAGCAACTTGTCTCTAGAACGTACATTAGCTCTTCAAATACATTGTCACTGAACTTTATTTTGAAAGTCATACTATTCAAAATTTAATTTAGAATTTTATTTCAGCTCTTTCAGACACCCTGGTCGTATTAAATGGAGAATATCTATGTATGTTGGTCCTAAGATGTCAGCACTACCAGTATAAATAGTTGTTTGGGATGTTAAAGTGGTGATATGGTAACAGCAACAACTTCAGAGCTTTCTAATGTGAAACTGTCTTTTAACTGCTAATCTCTTGAATCAATATGTGTTGCATTGATTCACTCTATTCTGGAGTAACTCGAGAATGTGCACATAGACATCAATCTCTCCTAGCCACTTCTGCTCCCACCATATGTTATATAGGGAATGAAGCACATTTTAGATGCTCCATTTCTACTCTATAACACATTTTGTCACTATATTCTCTCAACAGCTCATTTTATTTTTCTGAGGCACTGAATTCTTCATTTTTCTTGTTTCCTTGACAAGAAAAGTAATACAATGCTTTTTCAAAATGAACAATTAGAACCACCCTTCAGTTATTTGAACATGTACATAAAGGTCTGTGGTCAAGTTGCCTATATATTTCTCTAGCCTGCAAGTACTCACAAGGCTTCTTGGTATTGTGAAGTTTGAAGCTTTGAATTATATTGCATGTGTCATCCTGCCATAGAGGTATTGAGTCATATAGACTTTGTATGCATCCGAATCCAAGGTCATGCAGAACTTCCTTTTCTTCTAGTGAAGTGCAATTGTGTATTAAGAACTGCACAAAAAACTTATCATAATCCTATTTAAAATTACCCCCTCAACAACTGAAAGCATTCATTTGCAGCAAAATGTTAAAAACTAAACCAAAAACCGCACACTAAATCTCCAAATCTTTACTTATGCTCATGTAGTTAAACTAAACTTCTCTTCCTCTGCATTCTCTTATATGGGGCAAAAAGTAAATCCACTTGCTAAGCAAACAAAAAATATGTCAGCCAGTCTGAGTAAGTCAGTGCACCTTGGTTTCTCAGTCAAACATGAGGCCATTTCTTTACACTGTATGAAATCTGAAAGAACTCAGATTTGGGGTTTAAGAATGTCTAGAAAGGTTATGTCTGTCCAGGCTTTAACAGATAAAAAAAAAGTAGAGCATTTTGAGTTGTCCATAGCACCAAATACATAGAGTGACTAGTGATAATACATGTGATAATACACTTTCAGAGCCTGACCCCTCTATGATGGGCAAAGGTGCAATTTCTGTCACCTCCAAATCCAGGGCTTCATTTTAGCTAAGCCATATCAGAATTTTATGGCTTTTTTTTTGGTCTGTTTGCCAATAAATCTTTCTGTCAAGTCCATGTAATGACACTGGACAGCTAAAACAGGGTATTTAAGGTGTGATTGGGAAGACTAAATATCATCATCCAGATAACAAGTTAGGGAGTAACTATTAATGATCTTATGCCTCCAAATCTGTGAGGGCAGTACTCCAAAGGAGGGGAGGAATGGCAAGCAGCTGAGGACAGGCTCAAGACAGAAACTTCTTAACTCCATGTAGATAAAGCTAGAACACAATGTCTGCTGTTGCACCTCCTCTGAAATATCTTGTGTGTATTGGGCTCTTCAGCAGAGCTGCTGTGGTGGCTGTGCTGCCCCTAGGAATGGCTTCTGGGACCACCAAATTTCCCTTCAGGGGGATGACTTGTCAAACCTTTAAATTGACATACTGGTAAATTTCCTGTTAAAGATACATTTTTTTTAGTCTATATTGTTTAGGGAACTTACCGAAATCAACAAATTTGAGTAATTTCTTTACTCACAGCTATAATTTATGAGGCTTAAATTTTGCCTTTTACTCACTATTCATGCCAAGGCTGACAGGAATTCCAAAAGCAGCCAAATTAGGGCAATTTAAAAATATAATAGCATAGCCGTAAAAATGTAGGAAATAATTCCTTCTTTTTGACTTGTATATATGCTTGTACATTTGTCATGTGCTTTAGAGGAATCTTGATGCTTCTGTATATTTTTTGTGGCTGAGACTAGGACTTCAGAGATTGCCAGATCTCATCTTAAACTGAGATGCACATCTCAAACCACCTACTTATCAAGTTTGTGGGGGATTAGGATTTACCTATGGCAGCTGAATTCTCCTTCAGGCTGAGAAAGTTATGGACTGATTTTCATGGTCTTTTGATCCTGGTGTTTTCCAGTGAACTCAATAGTAATGACTGAGGACCCTTGGTAAACCATTCTGATGCTGAAAAAACCTCAAAAATGGCATATGCAGAACCTATCTTCAGGACTTTGTTTCCAAGCATATATCCTTTTGACAATTTTAAAACATAAATTTCAAAAAGCTGTAGTCCACCTGTGCAAAATAGGTTTCTGTTTACATGTAGTTCACATATTATAAAACATATAGATTGATGATGTAGTCTTAATCACTTTAGAGAACATTGGACCTCAAGCAGCCCAAATGATTTCCATGGGAGTTTTTAGTCTGTGATGTACTGCTCAACATTTATTACCATATCTTGTTTTCATTTTAAATTTTCCACAACAGCACTGCTATCAGCGTATACAAGGAAGTAGTTACAAAGTTGGATATTCTGTTTTTAAGTAGAAAGGTGTGTACTTTTTGTTAGTTTGTTTGTTTTAAATAAATCATAATGTATTCTTGTGGGAACGTTTCTAGCATAGACATTTCAACTAGTTGAGAAAGTAAAGTTGAATATTTTGCTTGGCATTAATAAGGGATTTTCTAGGCAAATCCATCAGTTCTGCTCACTAATATTAACCTCTTCTGAAAGATTTATTGGCTGTACCATTCTTGTCCCCATGGTGGTATCTAATCCCTAGGGCAGTGACTGCCCTGACTGCCCCTGACTCCCTGGCCTGTGCTCCAACCTGACACAGGGAACAAAGGATTGACTCCTGCACAAAAAGGACTGAATTAAGCAGTATTTTGTAATTTATGGAGGATAAATTCCTTTGTAAAGCAAGCCACACCTGTTTCACACAAACTCACCTGTTGGACCAATGCATACTCTTTGTAGACCTATTGTGCCCCATTGTGGATGGCAATACCATAATAACAAGGAAAATGCATTTAGGATGTTTTCTTCTGAGGGTGATATAACTCCATATAGTGACTTGCACCAGATAACAGAAAAAGTATTTTTTGAAAGAGTAGTACATTCACAGGTTTTTACTGGGAATAAAGAAACAAAAATGCTATTTTTGGCCAGCAGGGGAGAGATCTATGGATGACAGACTAAGAGATGTATTTCATATTTTTCGTTCATAATAGGAAAGGGAATTTCCTACAAACGTTCAAAGGGAAAATTCTATACTTTTTTACATGATGTTGCTTATATTTTGTCTGTCTGGGTTTTCACCAGGAGGAAATAAAATGTTAACATTTAAGAAGTTGAGAAAACTCAGTTTCAGCAATAAACATGTTTTTTAAAGGCTCATCATTTCCTACCAAGGACATTCCTGATTTGAATGGAACTTTACAACTTTGCTCAAGACTCTTGTGTTTTTATAAACAGTGATTTAATATACTGTCATGTTGTTCTGAATAATGTAGGAGGATTTCTTTTAATTTCTGATCTTACTTTGCTCTTGGACTAATTGTTTTCAGATGATGTACATGATACATTGCTGTAGAATGGGAAAAAATACTGGGGAAGGAAGGCCGTGCTGGACCAGCTGCTGCTTCTGCAGGCATAAAAATCAAGATCTTTCTTACCCCTCAGCCAAAGATAAGCACACCATTAACTTTATGCCTACTGAAATCTGTCAACTGATATTGGAAGATGTGGAGTATCCTGCCATCAGGTCTCCACTGTTCTCAAGACCTAGCAAAATAAGAAGATAAAGGAACAGTTGTCTGAGGAAGAAAGTCATCAAACAACAGAAAAAGAGTGTGATTTGATCCATTCAGGAAAGAAGAGCAAATATAGACAAACTTTGGCTTTGAAGGTTGTGGCTGACCCCAACAGAACCAAGTAGAGTAAACCACGCACACAATAAGCAGACGAGTTGAAAAGCACTAACAGTGTGGAAATTCCTCAGTGTTGGGCATAGCAATTGTTTAGATGTGCACACTGACTCTGCCACTCTGCATATTTGTTTTGCACTGGCTCCTGTTGTGCTGCTTCATGCATACATTGTATGGGGCCAGAAGGGAGTAGAGAAGACAAACTACTCCTGATGTCTGTTGTCCTTCTCTTAGCAACTTCTTGGAATTACTGAAAGATGCAGTCATTCTTCATCTTACATTCCACTCCCCCTCAGCCTTGTGTATGTTTGTACTGTGTTTTCCTCAGTGACAAAATGCTGAATTGCTCCAAACACACATTTCCTTGTATTTTCTGACTACGGATTTTTTGGCTCCCAACAATATATGATAATTTCAGCCAAGAAGTAAAATAATATCTTTTAGATATGATGTTCCACTAGTAAAGAGTCAATTTCCTTTATCCAGTTGCAAATTGTTTTGAATTGTGAATTATGCAGATTGTGCAATAAAGGCATATAACACTCATGTCACATGTCCCTAGAAAATAGATCTGTTTTATAGGGATATAACTCAGTTTGAATGTGGTCCTTGGTATTCTTCACTAGTCTCTACCAATTCATTAGTATTTAAATTTATGTTAATTTCATCAAGGTGTGAAAAGATCTTTTTTTGCATATACATGAACAAACGATGTTACTATTCAACCAGTTATTTTCCCTTTTTTTAACCCAGGAGAAGCTTGTTGTATTAACAGAAAGAGAAAAGGGGAGATAATAAAAGCCCATTTTTGAAGACTCAGGATATATAGCCATTGAATCTCTTTTTAAAGGAGATATTCAGTATTCTCTTTCCTGATCTGAGTGAAAATTTTGGACGGTATCTTTATGGCACATTACACTTCCAGAAGATATGTACATATATATGTGTGTGTGTGTGTATGTACATATATAGGTAACTATGGGTTAGCACATTTGAATTAATCTATGAGGTTACCATCCTGGGACGTTTCAGTGTTATGCCTTAACTATGAAGATTCTATAGAACAGGAATTATGGTGGCAGAAATATTTTCTGCATTTCAGAGTTGAATAAACAGTGAATGTCAAAGTTTTTAAGGTACATATTCTTTTCAGAAGTGACCATGCAAATTAAAAGTTTAAAGGAAGCAAGTCATACCTTTGACCACAAAACAGCTATGATTTTCTGTTAAAATTATTTTCAATTAAAAAAAAAAAATCATAGAAAATATTTTTTAGAAGATTTAACTTTTGTTACTCCCTTTTAATATTGTCTACTACTAAAGTCAATTTCTGGAATAAGGTGCTATTTCTGCTGGGCCAAAATAATTAATCATCCTTCTATATGGAATTAGTATTTATGAACTATATCCTTTTGTTAACTGAATGAAGACAAAAGGTATACTCAGTGCATTTCCAAAGACCTTTTAAGTAGCTCAACAAAGCACATAATGCAGGCCTTGTCCTACAAGTCTGTGATGATACAGTTTAATAGTGTTATAAGGCTATGTTGGTGTGTAGTTGTCACGATGGTAGATTGTGCTGGTCTGTATAGATTTACTGTCATTCTTTAGGCTTTTCATACATGACAGAGGTTGTCTGAAGCACAGCAGGGACATGAAGCTTGCAGGGGTTAAGTGTTACTTGCCTCCTGGCTTGCTACATAGTCCTCCCCGCACACATACAGAGATGAGGTGCAGGGTACATCCGTCACTGGGCCGATGACATGATGGATTACTCATGTCATTGTCAGTACAGTCAAAATCACTCTGTTGCCGATAAGGTGGCCCCTTTTCTTTACTCTGGTTGAGTGATGCTATTTTTCCCTCTGGCTTTAAAACTGTAGCTCACACAAACATCCCTTAAATCAAAGATCGAGAATACTATTTTTAATTGTACATAGTAACTTTGGACCATTGAAGACAAGTTCCTTTGAAAATAACTTTCAGAATAGATAGATGAGTATCAAATGTTTTGCATCACTTGGTTTTTTCTGATCCTGAAAATAAAATATTTTAAGAGGGACAATGAATGCTCTGAACTCATTCTTCCTCATGATTTATCAGAGAGTTTGAATTGCTAGCATCACTTCCTGATTCTTCTTCTCTGTGTGGGAAGAGAGACAGCTATCCTTGTAGTAGCACTGGAAGAGGATAAAACACTGGAAAATGGCAGGACTTTGGAAATTATTGTAGGGGAGCTTTACAAGAGCTATGCAGTGCAGATAAAAAATTTAACAGGGGCCCTAATGCTGCTTGGCTCTGAGCTTGTCACAAACTCTTTGTATGTACTGTCTGATGCTGCTGTCTTTCCCCCAACTAATTCTGTGAAACTGAAGGGAGTAACCTGAGGTACAGACAATAAGTACAGTTTGGACAGAAGTCCTGAAATATCAGCTGCAGAAGAGGAGTGTTGGGTTCAACATTTATTTTCCTGGAAAATTACTGTCAGAGAATTTCATGTGAGTTCATACTTATTGTCATAGCCTTTCCTGACACAAAGTTTGGCTCCATAATGTCTTTTCCACCCTATCCCCACAAGCCTGAAGGTGGTACTAACACTTGAGCTCACTCTTTGCTTAAGTTTTGTGAGAAATACAGATGATCCACTAGCAGGAAAGTGTGTTTGGTAGACAATCGTGAAAGAGTCTTGCTGGGCTTTCGATACCACAGGAGCACCCCATCCATCCCATATGGAATATCATAAGGCTTTCATGGCACACAGAGGTGCTGTTCCATTCACAGTGGCATGGTGATAATTCAGCCTATTTTTTTCTTATATTCTAATCCTGAAGTCAAAAGTTCTACTGGAGAAATTTTGCTTGGAAAATGAAGTCATAGATTTGGAAGAAGCTCATGCAGGTATACTTTTAACTGCAAGAATATCTTTTGCTATTCAAGCCTTTTTGCAGCCTGTGCACTTTGTCTGAAATGTATAGAATGATTTCCAACCCTTTTTACTTTCCATGTTATCTTTTTATTCCACTATATGTACATGTACATGCCATACAGAGCATAAACATAGTCTGTTGTCCTTATATATTGTCTTTGCAAATAATCAGAGACAGCAAATAAATTACTAAATTATTCCTCTCTGAAACCCAGAAATTCTTTCAAAAACACATGATCACATTCGCCTACTAACAAGAAAATCTTTTTACAGAGTCTACATGACAACCGACTTAAAGAAAAACAGAACAACTGAAAGTTTGCACATGCATATCAAGAGCCCAAAATATATATATTCCCCCATACTTACACACCCACATATAATGATACATCTAAATAGCTTTGTTTTGAAATTTGAATTAGATTTAAATGGAAAGTTATTGAAGAGAACTGTGTGGTCTGAATTTTAATCCCTGAACCCACTGGCTTCTTTTTTATTGCATGTGGTGTGGCCTTGAATTGCAGAATGTTTTAAACATACATAATGAGCTCAATGTCAAACTGTTGAGCCTTTTGTCTTTAACAATAAGCACTTAGCTCAACTAAATGAATAGAAATTGCTTTAGTGAATTACAAAAGCCAAGGTTTTACACTGCACTAATACTGACGTTAATTAATGTAGACATTGTCATATTTTCCAAATATATGGGATTAAAATCAATGGTTAAAAAATGCAATGGACATCAGTAAGCAACACAAATTTCAACAGTCAAAGGTGCTGCACAATAGTATTTCTTCCACTATGAGTAACATTTTTTTTCTGATCCATTTGCATTTATATAGAATACATTTAGAACATATATGGTACTGGCTGAATGGCAAGAATCGGAAAGAAATAATGAAACAGTATGTGTAATTTCTCTAATTTGGAAAGAGATTAGATCTCTAATTCATAGCAGACACTTTCTCCTACTGTAGTTCATAAAGGGCGTTTGCAACAGGAGAACTTTTCTAATGTTGGCAAAGAAAAGGTCTTATTTTCTTTCCCAAAATCAGGAGAAGTATTCAGAAATTTACAGTAAATAGCAATTCATCCTGTAGAAATTCCTTCAACCTACTATTAGAGTTGCTGCCAGAGATCTGAATGCTTTTTGCCTAAATCTCTGTAATCCAATAAGCTTTTGTGTTTAGCAGCTTGTTTTGAAACTTGTATAGCACCCCAGCCTGTGTCTCTGTATGTTCCTTTGCAGGCAGGTGAGTGCCCCAGGGCCTGATTATTATTCAAGCCAGGAGGCCTTCACAGCCCCAACCAGAATGTAATTTGTAATTAACTGTCATTTACTTCTGTCTGCACTGACTTGTCGTTCAAAAGACAGTGTATTTGAGCTGGTCACTAGCTTCTCTTTGTTGTGGATATGATGTCTTTCAGATCTAGTTTTATTCATAATGTTTAGAAAACCAAGTACTTGCACTCTTGAAACCAAAGCAGAAAGGGGATTTCACTGATTTTTCCTAAATAAATTAGGTATATGCAATTATGAATACTTAGGTATGTAAAAAGGAGTATTTGATGTTCAGGGATGATTTTCCGAGCAGAATATTAAAGTTCATGTGAAATATATTTAACTCAAGTCTGTCAGACATAGAGCTTTCCTGATTTGAACTTATTGTAGTTGAGATCTGTAAAATGAAAGTGCATATTTAAGTTGTGGGAATTCTTCTTAACACATTTTAAACATCACAACTGTATTTTCTCACTGAAGCGGGACCACTAATGTATTCTGTGAATGTACCCATATCATGAATTTGTAATTGTCCCCATGGTAATCTTTTGTTAGCTGAAATAAACAAAAGCATAACATAATATTCACATTTATTTCTTTAAGGATTGTGCTTCGAATTATTATTGACATAATTTTAATTCACAAACAGTAAAAAAAAAAGCCTTTTCATGTTTAAACTTTGTTTCATGCACTTCTCTGTGAGAAAGCAAGCATGACATTGGGCAACAATAAATATCCACACACAAAGCCACTTTAAAAATAAGTTAAACTTATCTGATTCTGACCTTTAGCTCAGCCTTAAAGTGCTATTCTGCTATTTTGCCAGAGCAGTTGGCCCGTTTCATCTCTTTTGTCGCTGCTGCTACTGCTGCTGTTGCTCTTGCTGCTAATGTTGCCTCTTCCAGCTTCACAGGTGCCATTGCCGCACATCCTCCGCGGCAGCTGGGGTGAGAGGCTCCCCAGGCAGAGGGACCAGGATAGCCCCCCACGGCTGGTCCCCGGCCCCTGTGCAGAAAAGGAGCACCTCCCTCTGGTGCCAGCAGCTCTCGGCCTGCTCGGCATTTCCCAGCACTATCATGTCAGGCTGCATATTCCGGGCAGTATATACCGGTCAAGGGGATGCATAAAGAGGCTCAGTGGCNTGGGGTGGCTGGGAGGGTGGCTGGAGAGAGAAGAAAGAGAAGAAAGAGCAAATGTCTATAGGAACAGCTTTGCCCCCATGGTGATTTGCATAAAGTTGGATTAAGCAGCGCTTCAAGCCCCCAAAGGCTGATTACTTACACTGGGCCTTATTAATTATTTCCTTCTTTATTTGAAACAATTAAGGGAAGAAAATAAACACTGTGTCACTATCTCTTTAAGATCGGGAGCAATAAAAGCGTAAGACCCCAAAGAAAGCCTGCTTTTTTGTGGAGTGTTTTCTGTTCTCGCCAGCCACGTCGGGGCTAGCAATTCCCATGTGTTATCAAAAGAGACAAGAAGCAGCAGGCTTTAGCACCTAGCTGAGCGGGATTGCTACATGCCACTCTAAGTGCGATTAAGCTTCCTTTAGTGCACCAGTGACATCACTGATGGCTCAAAGCTGCAGCTACTCAAGAGTATTAGAATGCATTTCATGCTTGGCTTACTCAAAACTGCAGAGCTAAAATTTACACCTTATTTGATGTTCTTCTCCCTGCTGTTAATTGGTAAAGGGATCTCTGACCCTTTTGATCTCTGCTACAATCCTCTAAATGCCCAGGTCTGCTAAACTGTTCAGCAGGAGATGCTCAGCAGTTGCCCAGTAATGTGAAGTCTTTTTTTGGCTTTCGTGCCTTTGGTTTACATCCAAGTTGCACAGAAATAAGAGATGACAGTTGTTATAGATATGCTGGTTTAATTACTTGTCAGCTTAGAGCTGATATCTCGGCTAGCCAACGTGGAAGCTTAACTTTCTTCTAGTAGCTTAAAGCATGACCAACTGCTAGTGCTTTTGTATTTAGCTATAAAACTCCGGATACATTTAAGATAAAAAATAAAATAGAGAAGAGCCTTTTTGATTTACTTGCAAAAGTGATCAGCTTTGGGTGCACTTGATTTCGTGTAGATCTTAGGCAATGTAAAATTATTTTGTCATATTGATATCTAAGTGGATATTTGACTTGTTTTAATTCCAATTTATAATTGCACAGGGAATACCAAATACACTTTCCCCCTGCTCCCATTGAAATGGGAGATTTAAAATCTTTATGGGAATTACGGAGAGGTGTATTGTGTTGACTCGACTACAAATATCACTATACAAAGTTTTACCAGCTTTCCTTGAGGAGGCATCCCTTCAAAAGGAGCCTGGTGCAGATAATCCTAATGTATATGTGACTAAAACCGATTAGCATGCACACACCTCTGCATATGGCTGAATTAATTGCATAGAATACTGTGAATTTTAATGGAGGTGAGGTAACCATTAAGCACCTTTGAAGAATTTGCTTAGTGAAGAACAAATGAGGAGTACCCTAATAATTGTTGCCTATAGGTGAAGGCTGGCTAAAACGTGACCTGACAGTCGAGACACCATACTCTCCCCCTCCAAACCCTGTCAGAGGTTTTTAGTGTTTATCCCAGGCTTTGTTATCCACCAAGATACATAGTTTCCATTGAAGTGAAACAGATTATTGGTTACTATAGTTTCCCTATTGCTCAATTCAGTGCTGTGAAAAGCTGGGGACAATAGGTTTAAAAGTCCAGTTAGGACAAATAAATCCATGTTGAGAAGAATGGGAGAGAAGATACCTGTTCTTCTGTCTTTGATGTATTCTTTATTTTGTAGGATAGAAGGGGAATTAGCGGAGGGTTAATTGTTCTGTGCTTAGAGCTCTGTCTTTCCAGTTTACTGCAGAGTGAAATATAGTGCTATAAAGACAAAGTGAATATTGTTTGATTTCTTCCCCTCCCCTCTCCTTTCCAGTTTTAAAAATGTGCAAGATACTGTAGCTACACCGTGGAGGCAGGAATACAGATTTCTGAGTTTAATCTCTGGAATTATATTTTCACTTTACCCAGTCTCATCCATATACTGTTTCCATGCCAAAATGGTAAAAGACATTTCCTTAGATTCTGAGAAAATTACTCCACCCAGAATTTTGAGGTTAAGTTACAGAAAATTTACATTAAGGGAAGTGAAAATGTCAGCTTTCACCAGGATACATCAAGAACCAACCATCTGAGCATGCTGGCAAAATTAATGTATTCTAGAAGGCCAACACACAAATGTTAAGAGGGACTTGATGATACTGTGCAGATTAAATCAGTGGCTTTTGTGCCTTTGGAAGCTATGTTTGCATTCAGCCCAGTATGACTAGGAAAAAAGTTAATTTGATTTGATAACTGAAAAGGTCACACATTTTGTTCAGTGCCTTGCATGCTTTTTTTCCTTAACTAGATTCTCTGTTTCAGTCAGAGCTCACTTCTAAGGATTTCTACTTTGCTTTAGCCCGTGTTGAATCCTGCCAAGAAACAGGTTGTGGACAGCATTCTACATGTGTTATACAATAGCAAAATGGAAAGCCATTGAAGTCAAACTGTGTTCCAAGCTTATTTGGCTTCATTTATCCTATATTTCTCATTCTTCTGTGCAAGTTCGTATGGAAAAGGGTTAGGGAGGGGAACAGAGTTAATCAAGCTCAATGTGTATATACAGTGCAGGTAAACTACAGAAAAAGCTTAAATACTGGCAATCTCTACCAAAATGCAACCTTCTTCTCTAAAGGTGTTATTTGACATTGCTGAAGGTTTCATCTTGATTACTTTCAATAAAATTCAAAGTAAGGATGACTGTCTTGGCTCAGTAAGCAACAAGGTTTTATCACTAATTACAATCCTTTATTACCAGTAGTTTAATAGGTTTATGATAGGTCATAAAACAATTCAGCATGGGAGTACATAAAAGGAATAGGTTATACAGCTGTGACATCTTAATATCTATTCATTGTAATCATTTTATGATCTTTAATGGTAGCATTTTTTAAATAAGTTTGTATGCTTTTACATGAAATAGATGGCCACCAAAAATGGGAGGTGAAGGAAAACCACATAAATATAGAGTAAAATACTTAATGAGGCATTTTGAAAACTTCTAATGTCAAAAGCATGTAGACTGTATCACGCATGTGGAGTCCCATTATGGGTAATTATAATAAAATTATAAGTGCTATAATAATTCTAACCTTGAAGGCACAATAAAGGATAGTTATATTTGCCTTCCTAGCCCACACATCTGAGACGTTTTCCTCATTAATTATATTTCATGTAAGTATAATTATGTAGTGTAAGACTAAAATTCGAAAGCATTTGCTAAATCACTGTTAATGGCAGCCTTATTCTTCAGAGCTTTAATATAACTAATTATATCTAAAGTTATAGGCTGAAATAAGAAATGGAAACAAAGTAAAATTTACGCTGGATGGAATTTTTTTCCCTACTGATTGTTTTAATCTGTAATGTAATTAATGAAAGGGAAATGAATTAGTAGAGAAAATGGATTATTGTTTGAAACTATAGTAAAAGTCAAACCTAATTCCTCCATTATAAGTTATTTTGACTTTGGCTTCACTGGAGTCATGCTGGCCTAAAACTCAACGTTTTCTGTGACACAGAACATTATTTTACAGGTTTACAGACATTTTTGGAGAGGGTATACTATACAAAGTATTCTGATAGTTTCTGTAGTGCCTAAAACATTTGACTATGATTAAAATACCAAGTCACATTGTGCATGATAACAGGAAAATAGTGTTTTGAAATGTTGTAATACTTAATTTACTAAGATTTGTCTCATGGTATTTGTTCACAAGTCTGTACCTTTCTCCATCCATTAATTGCTACATTAGAAGTTTTGTTGGTAATAAAGTTATTTTGACTTTACCTTGAAAGTAAATGTATACTCAATACCTCAGTATGGAATACTTCAATACAAAGATACATCTTTTCTTCATTATTTTTAAACAACTATGAACAACACTGTATATTTCAGGATGGAGAAGCAAATATATTTTCAGAGAAAAAAAGGAGAAGCAAATTACTCAGAATGTAATAGAAGTTATAGGAAATTTTAGGGTAGATATTGACTTTAAAATGATACTTAATGTACAGAGGGTTGTTTTTTGTTTTGTTTTGTTTTGTTTTGTTTTTTCCGCTAAAGTTCAACCACATAATAGCTGGAGGGGAGAAATCTGAAGTTCTTTCCAATGACGAAAAGATGATTTACAAATAATTGTGAGCTGGTTTTGAAGAGGGAAAAATACAGAGTGATTCAACAGGCCTCTTCAGAATTAAAGAGATACTTTTATTTTCTTTCTTTTACTTACCATAGTTTATTATGCATTTGTACAATAATATACATAGCTGCAGAGCATGTGTGAGAATTTAACACCCCTAACATAATAAAATATGTGTTTATTTTGCTTGTGCACACATAATAGCATATTGTTAATATACTCTCACATTAACTATATCATGATTTCAGACTTTATCAGGATCAATGATGCTGAGGTTGAGGCATTCCAAAAGAATATAGTAAATCATCATCCGCATATTACTTGCTGCTGGGTGTTTCATATACCTGCAGATCTATTCCAAAGCAGATATTCATGTGTACTTCACAGGTTTATACACATTGGATGTTCCAGGCAATAGGACTTCTTCAAAAAGCAGTGTTTTAAAATGCCTTGTAATGGAAGACAAATACCTCAGACCCGGTAAATTTCTTCTTCCTATGCAGAAGACAGTAGGAAGGGATAAAAAAAAAAAAAAAAGAGCAAAATCCATAGAATGGACTACATTTGTTCCATAATCCATGTAGATGCAACAATCATCCATACCTATGTCACATTAGTGCACCAAGTTTCATTTAAAGCCATGACCTATGAACAATGCAATCAAGACTAACAGGGAGCAGGTAGTCAGCTTCTTAAGTATGGTTTTGAACAAAAACACCATAAATGTTTGTCCCCTTGTTCGCCCCTTCATCTTATTTTTTAGATGAAAATTACATCTGATTCTTCAAATGGATAAGGAAAAGGATTCTGCCCCAACTCTCTTTCTTTCGATGCTGTCTTGGACAAATTTCAATTCATAGACCAGTTAAAAACCTGAAGTCCTCTGGATTGAAACTGTAAAACAGAGGGAAACCTGCCATTTCAGAAAATTGTCCCTGTTTTGGCCCTTATCCCCCTTTCCTTCCAGAAACACACTGCTGCAGGACTAACCTATTTAGGTGGGATTTGCAAGAGAGGATTTGGGGAATTGTACTGACATACAGAGCTGGTTTGGTAGTATTTGGATTTATGTTGAGGCTTTCTCATGGGATTAGTCGTTAGTTGCAGATGATTCAGTGTTGGTAATTTAACTACGCAGCATTTGAAAAACCAGGCACCTATTTTTTATATATATTTTATATACTGAGAGAATAATGTTGTGAGTTATGTTCCCAAGCTCCTGTTTCACAGTTAAATAGGAAGATCTTATTGTGCTATCAGTTGCTCTTTGCACAGAATGCAATTATTAAATTGTGGTTATTCTGTTCCTGATAAAATGAATAATTTCCCTAAGCAAATAGTCAGTAATAAGTGAAACAGCTTTAATTACTTTGGTGCTAGAGTAACAATTTATTTTCTTTTCTTATGTTCTCATTACTGAGGGTCTATCTATGAAGACAAGTTAGAGCAGTTGCTAATAGGGCATGTTGCTTAAAAAATCTTTTTTCACTCTTTTATTTCACAGCCCGCTTTGCAGTGCTTTGACAGATTTTATGGGAACAGAGTATTACAATATTGGTACTATACTTTGCTTTCTGAATCCTATTTGTAATTGCTTTTGGCTACTTCGCACATTGTATAGGATACTAGATAAAGCCATGGGAGGATTCAGGTGTGATAAATGTTAAGTGTTGCATAAATTAAATCCAGTTAATGATGTTAAACACCTACAAATTAATCAAAGCAACACCTAACTTTTCAGTGTCTGGCCCTTAGAAAACAATTAAAATCCAATGTTCCTAATATCTATCTAAAGGGCATGGACTGATCAGCAAGTAATCCTGAACACCCACAGGTGAAGTGAGGAGCCAGCTGAAGCAGCTGATAAGAAACATAATGTGATGTTCAAGTCTGATATCTCAAGCTGTTCTTCCCCAGAGGTTATCTGAGGGAAGAAGGCAGAATGGCACTGTCCTTAAGATATCTATGTTTTGGAAGCCCCTCTTGAGCACTGTTGAACTTATGGCCTTCCTCTGAGATGAACAAGGCTACCTCTTTTCAAAATGCCATTGTCAAGATGATAGGACTGTTCTTAATATATTTATTACATTCAAAACTAGTGTGCTGAGCCTAATTTTCCTTGGAGGACATCACCTTCTTTTAATGTAACTGGAATGAATTTTCACCTGTGAGGTATAAACTGTCAGAGGTCTTTCATCTTACAAACGCTTTGTGTTTTGAGAGAAATGAAGAAATCTTCCTTCACCTAAAGAAGAGCTAATTCGACAAGAGTATTCAAGTCCAGTCACATAATGGTCTTGTTTAACAGTTATTTTAATGTTTGGCCTGTGTTTGCTTACAAGTCCTCTTTTTGTGGAGCTCCTTTGGATTTCTTCAGACCTTTCTTCCACATGCACTCGTGTAAGTAGATATGTTGTTCAACAGGTCAATTTTTGTTGTTAGGTCTTCTGTTAGGTGGGGTTTTTTTCTTAGCCAAAATGGCTAGATTTTCTTGTCCCTTAATATTGTATTACCACCTTTTTAAAGGCTACAGGCTTAGGAATCAGCTAGATTCAGCTGAATGGTCCTGTAGAGTATCCATTAAATGCTTCCTGCGAATCTAGGTCCTTTCTCATGCACTACGATAGTTGGAATTAGATTTGAGGTCCATGCCTTTCAAAGAAATAATGCTCATTTAAGTCAATGCTAATGGAGTGAGAATACAGAAGTACAAGTCTTAGCATAAAAAAGTAGAGTAGGGCACAATTTATATCTTCCAGTATTAGGATTAATACAGTGAAAGCATTTTCCCTGCCTCAAAGTCTTTCTTCATTATGCTATTCATTATCTAGAGCAAATATGCTCATCTGTTAGTTTTCTTGCCTTTGATTATCTAGTTTCATGCATGATTTTTTACGGTTTTTTCTATTTTAACTAACTTATTTTGAACATAGGTACCTACTCTTTACCAGAGACAGCACCCAGTATTTTAACAGTTTAACAAAATTGCTTAATATTGTCAAAGTTTTGTCTCACCTAATTTCTTCTCAGGTATAGAAAGTGCCAGCCCAAAACATTACCTATATATCCTCACTATATGTAACAAATTTTCCCCATTTTAAGTTGCATCAAAATAGTTGCTGGAAGATAAAAAAACTTTCTCTACTTCCTAGATGTAATTCATTTAAAATTTATAGTAAAACTTTCCTAGTATAAAGTGATGTTGGGGACCAAGCCCCTGTTAGAGACCAAGACCCTGAGAAAGATACAGAGGAAGCAGTACACTTNAAGTTGCATCAAAATAGTTGCTGGAAGATAAAAAAACTTTCTCTACTTCCTAGATGTGAAGAGGAGCGAGCCGGGAGTGGACGAGGGTCGCGTCAAAGTATCAGTAAAACTGGTGAAAAAATCAAATTTGTATTTTAGTTAAGATTTGGCTTGTTGTCCTCTTTGGTCCTGTTAAGTCTGACTTGGTATTCAGAGTTGAAAGGAATTTTGTATTTCGAAGAGAACTTGCAATCATCAACCTGCTTGAATATGACTCTATAGAATGAAATGTTTATATCAAAATGAAGATATCAAATAGGAGCACATAGTGCTGTTTTATTAGTATTATTTAATTTTAAAATCTCTTTCATCAATTTTTTGCAACTTTCCTGGATCAGGTTTTAGATACATGTCAACTATTTGTACTTAATTAAAATTTCCCCATGAAACAATTTTTAAAACTCTATTTTCTCAGTTTGGATTATAAGGAACCACAAAATAATTAAAGTGTAGTTGGACACATTAGTTTTTACTGTACATTGGAATGTTGTCTGCTATTTACTTTAAATAATCTTGCCTGAAATGTAATATATGCTTTGATAACAGCATATATTTCTCTTATATAACTGAAATGCTGATTCCACACAGAACTGAGAGAAAAGGAAAGCATGCAAAATGCATATTCATGACATCAGTTTGGAAGCTCATTATTCTGTTCCTTAGGGTGATTCTGATCTCCCGAGACATATGGTATATTTCACAGTTAGAAGTGTTCATAATTTAAATAAAATTTTGAACAATTTGGGGGGGTTTAAATTATTCTATGAAAAAGGCAGTTGAACTATTTGGGAAGGCCCCACACTATGAGTGCTGCCATCTCAGAGAAAGAAGAGGATAAAACCAGTTAAGAGTGGAATTCCTCTAACCTTGGCAAAGCATTCCAGTTTTCTTCTTTCTGAAAACTCTGGATTAAATATTGGACATAAAGGACGTTAAGGTAACTTGTTTCCTTGACTTGCACACTGTTCCCTTTGGTGACATCTTGTTTTCATTTGCCAAGTGCCTTGTACCAGTTGGCAGTCATCTCTCTTGTCTACTGTTTACAGACCCAGTCACTGGTGCAGTCAGCATCCATCATTCAAGCCACAGGTTAATGCCTATGTACCATTAGAGCTAAATGCTACAGGAGACAGGAATATCAGCCCAAGAGCTCCAATCGAATCTCTAAACCAATACACTGGAAACCCATCACTTCACCTCATAAGTAATTTCTTTTTTTAGAAGTCCTAACAACCACTTTGGGCAAAGGACATATCAACCTATCTCATAATTATTTACTATACCTCTCAAATCCTCTGTGCTTCTTTTGCTATATTACCAAAACCATTCTTAGGAGACAGAGCAGAGACTTGGGAGACTGCTTGAGGTCTGTGGGACAGGAGCACTGAGGTGGAATGTTTGGCAACCTTGAAATCATCTCCACTGGCAGAGCTTCAGACCTGCTAGACAGTGAATAACACTGCTCTGTCCATCATAATGCATTCTCACAAGTTGGACTACATTCTTTATTAGAGCTGAGAGACTTTGACATCAGCAGTAACTAGCACAACTGCACTAGTTCCCAGCCTCATTTGATTCATACCCAAATTAATACCTCTTGGGCAGGATCCGAGCCAAAAGCCTCAGCATGCCATTCAAGTGGGTCTCAAGGGTTTCATACATGCTCAGATTATGCATGCCTTTAATCCTATTGCACATTAAACAGCATGAATAGGACAACATCTTGGTCAGCTGAAATCCTAAAACAATATTTAGATCAGACTAACTGGTACTAAGCATCTTGTACTTAACTGCTCCCCCAAACACAGTGTCTTTCCTGACATGTCTTTCCTTGCCCACTGGGTCAGGGATCAAAAAGACTAAAACTTACAAATGATCCCCTGCTGACTTCCAAATCCCAACCACAGAATCTGTGCTCAAAATCCTTTGGAACAGTCAAAGTAGTCACTGAGGTGCATCTGTCAATCAAAATTTTCTCACTATTGTTTTTTATTCACCTCATCTGTTTGGATTTACACACTACTGTCACTCAAACTTCGTTTTTGACTCAAGGCTGAAACAGCATTTTGTCAAAGTTGCACACTCATGCCTGACTGTTTTGCACTCAGTGCTCTAGAAAATCTGGTACAAAATAGCAATTGCATGCTGAAAGAAGCATGTGTCTTTCCTACTCACAGAGAACTATTTTGATTTTTAGGGGCAATTGTGATATTTTGGAACACTATAAGTTACTGTCATTACTTAGGGTGTAAAAGTACCTCAGAGGAGTCTGGTAGCTTAACTGTTCAGAGTGACAGAAGCAGAATGGAAATTATTGTCATGGAACACATTGGGATGTGATGAGTCCAGACAAGAAGTTTGGGAGTTTTGGTCTTAACAGTTGGAAACTAATGAAATGTAGGAAAACTTGTGCATATGTAAGGATGCAACAAATGTGATGGAGTTGTGAAAAAGAATGACAAGCTTCAGAATACATCAGACCAAGTTATTTTATCACAGACCAGGTTTACTTGTACCATGAGGGAAGACAAACAAAAGACTTCTTTAGGAACGTTATATCCAGGACTACTTATCTGTATTCAGGAAATACAGAGCTAACTGCAGGAAAGATTTATTAGGAACATGGAGTAGCTTTTTTGTGAGGACAGATTAAAAATGCCTAACTTCTTTAGAGGTAATATAAGAAGGTTTGGAGGAAGTGTAATAACTCAGAAACACAGGGCTAAATATTCAAGAGGAAGAAGAGTTTTTACATAAAAGAATTAAAAGAACATAAGAGAAGTTACAATAAATTTGTTGCAAATGCATTTAGTTTGCTAACTAGATGATATCTAACCATCCAAGAAATTAGTTTTTAGTTCCCAAATAGGAGAGTGCAGTAGGAGCTCAATGTAAGATGATGATAAGAGGGAAAGATCTTAAAACTTGCAAAAGAGAATTCCGGGGGGGAAAAAAAAACCACAAAAAACACATTAGGTTTGTGATAGGAATTACTAGGTATCCAGTGTGTCCAGGGAGTTGAAATGAGTGCTGCGTGTTTACACTGCATATAGGCTGAATTAATCTCGTGCCTTGCACCTCTCATACGCCTTCCTGGAAGTAAGGAAGGAATACTTTCATATCTTGGTAAACAAGCTTTTTACAGGATGGAAAGTTCACTTTTTTGTGAAGCATTGGAAATTGACCATAACTAGAGAAAAGTTATAGGAGGGATATTCAGATGCTTTTAATCTACTGCAATTAATGTTCAGTGCCATACTATTTTATCTGTCTCATTTACCCAGGGTAAAATGGCCACTTGGTTTGGCTCTACAAGGAAAGATTTCCTTTATTTGAAATTCAATGCATTTTTTGTACTATGGAGCATAGTGCTTGCTTTCTAGGCTCACTTGAGAGTTTTATTTAATTGCTTCCCTAATAATGCAGAGACATAGCTATTGGAGGTGACCATAACCCCTCCTGTGTCCTTTCTGTGACTTTCTGTAGTTGAGACTTTTACTGAAGATCTTTATTTTCCTTTGGTCCTGGGAAAAGTGATAGGTGGAAGAAAGCAGAACAGAAATTATGTGGATAATTCTAAAAGAAACATCTATCACACAGTTAGCTGAGATTGTGAATGAATGACTCAATGACCCAAGTGATGCCTCTCAGTCCAATCTTTTAGAACCTCTCAGGTCCCAATCCCATGACTGCATGCATTTAAACCTTCCCCTGTGCCACCAATTCCCCATTAATTTCACTGATTGAACTCTCGCTCAAATCCCACATATTTCTCATGAATTCACTGAAGTATTTTACATTCTCCATCATCATCCTTCTCTGAACTAAAGATGTGCCTTGCAACTCTCAGGAAATTAATCACTTTTTCCTCAAAACAGCATTACTCCCAAAAAATGCAGCATATTTTCATACAAAATTTCCCATGTTACTAATCTTCCTTTCAGACCCATAAATTTTCTCTCACCCTTTACTAGAATTATCACCCACCCAAACGAAACCCTTTCTAAAAGACAGCAAAACATATCCCATTACCATCAGACAGAAAGACCTTCTGTGTCTGGTCCAAGTAGTTCTTCTAAATAAATCACTCCAACAGAGTTCTGTCTTAATGTTCTTTTTCCATGTAAAATATTTTGCATTTCTTTTAACATATTGCCAGTACTTCTTGGGGATATGTCTTTCCCGTCTCAGTCCTGGGAGACAAGTCCCTTTATGATCACATGGGGAAGGTTCATTCAAAACACAGAAATACTGAATATTGAATGATGAATACTGAAATAATACTTGACTTGAGCTGCATGAAGAAAGGCAGTGAACCCAATCTGAAACTCTAAAAAAATACCTTTCTAAACTGTATTGCCATTGTTGCTGGCAATGGGAGAATACTGTGGCTAGTTTTTGAGTGTGTTCTTAGTTACCTGAACAGACTTACACTGAGAATTTGTGCTAAAGGAGCATTTTTAAATTATGTGTTCAAGGAAAGTTTATCTCAACTCTTATGGTAAGCAATTGCTCACTTAAGATGGACTGATGATCCACTCTCAGTTATTAAAGAGGGAGTGTTTTTAATGAATACTGGAAAAAAAACCCTGGGCTTAAATCCCACCTTTGCCATTCCCTGTGTTACCTAGGCAACACTTATATTCTCTTTATATCTGTTTCTTCTTGTGAATATTTGCTACCATAATTCTTGACCAATTCACAGGGGTGTTGTGATGTGAGCACTAATTAATTCACACCTTCATAGCTAAAAGGTGCCATGCAAGTATTAAAACCATTATTTTTAATAATATTTACTTAGGCTACATTCAAACCTTTCAGACTGATATCACTGATTTTACATTCTCCTTCAAATTTCTCAGACTGACTTATCTAAACAGTGAGGAAGAAAATGATTATGCAGAAGGGCCAAGTATAAGGGTAGCTACTTTTTAAAAGCAGACGTTTTAAAAATAACGTGTAAAATTCTGCAAAGCTAGGGAATACATAGGGGTTTCTGTCAGGTTGGAATGATAAATGGAAGGGCTCTAGCGGCCCTTCTGTTTGTTTAGACCTCTTGTTCCTGCTACAACTCTGCACAAAACTAGCATTGAAGTGCCTACTGTTAAAACATAACATAACCTGACAGTGAGCAGCCCAGAGGGCTTTTCCAAGAGAAGGCCATATTGTTCTGCGTGGGGAAGTGCTCTACCACGAGATGTCCTGAGACGTGAAGGAAAGCACCGAGTGCGGAAGACTTTCCAGTACATTAGTAGTATATGAAAGGAGCTGACCACTCATACATTACCGTGGCCTTGTCCCAGAGACTGACATATGGGAAAGCACTGCATCAGATTCTCTGCAGACTGCTTGTTTTCTCCTTGTTTTATAACAACAGATACAAAGTGCAAAAGACACCAGATTTAACATTACAGGGCCTGAATGCATTCTGTGTATGGTTAAGATACTTAACTTTTATATTGTGCAGATGACTGAACAATTACACATCCCATTATTTTTTTACTATGCACTATTTGTAAAGCCACTACAGAATGTTTACCTTGGGAACAGCTTTAACATTAAGCATATTATATACCAACCAGGCCATTTGTAGTTAAGCAGTTTTCTGCTAATGGCTCTAAAGTATTCTGTTTTCGACTCCAGAGGATTTTTAAATGTCATGAAAAGAGACTGAGTTTATGATACATTTAAGATCTTTATTCAGGTAAAGTAAAAAGCAGCCTGATACTCTCTTGAAAACAAAATAAGAATGAAGGAAAATTCTCATGAAAATTAATGTAAAAAGAGTAATAACAGGTATTTTTAAAAATTCTACATAGAAATTTTAAAAATGCTGCTCTGAATTTTTGTGTCTTTTTTCTTTCTTTCCCATTGTTTGCTTTTATGTAGAATATTAACATTGTCAAGATGTCTACTAATGCATATTTATTTATGCAGTATGAAGAAACAGTAAGCATCTCATGGCTTGAAAACTTTGTGGAAATGCATCTCCTGTTTGCACAGGCAGATTTCAAGTATGCCTGAATTTCACCAAACTTTGCACATCTTGGGGAAGATTGTGCTGCGGCCAGCAGGTTTTCCACAGCTTGATTATTGGGTTTTATTCACTTATTCAATGCAGCTTTTTTTTTAATATCAGCTCTACTAACATGAAAGTGCTGGAAAGGGTCCACAGACAATGCCTGACAGATAGTTGGTACAGCCCTAGTACTTCCCCACACAAATGAAGAGTCTCTTCTGCTTTTGAGATGAACAAATCTACATCAAGCTGCCTCTCTAAACTGCTTATAATAGCTCAAGGTTGTTATGGTTGAGAAAAAATGAATTTATGATGATGTATTAAAACTGAAATGTGAAGAGAGACAGTTCAGTGTGATACTTGTCCCACCGAGCATTTTAGGGTCAATTTTCTATTGATTCACAGTAACACAAACTAAGAACCACTTTTGGCTATTTGACATTGTCAGAGTCTGAATGCTTCTTCAGATTCATATACAATGACTGAATGTGATAGGTTCCCCAGAAATATTTTGGTGAATATTGTCTTATATTTCTCTGTAAAACCAAGCTAAGTGAAAAAAAAAGCCACCTATCTGTAGAACTATGAAGACATCTCTTACGCTGACAATCGTCAAAAAAGAATTTCATTTTTGAAGGAATCCTAGCAAGCAACATAATTTTCTCACATATAATGAATATTCCCTTTGCTATTCACCAGATCAATCCATGCAGTCAGACATACAGTGAAAGGATCCAAGATGCAGAGAAATTAGCAACAGAAAGAAATCAGCAAATCAACCTTTATGCGTTTAATAGACTGCTGCACATTCCCTCCGGTTTCAAGCTCTGCATGAGCATATGTTTCCCCTTTTTTTTTTTTTTTTTGTTTTCTAGAAAGCACTCAAGAGGCCTCTATGAAAGTAGCAGGGGATGACAAGTTGAGTTTGCCAGCACTTCCCTGTGCAGGTGCTTTGCTCAGTTTGTGGACACTAAGCTACATGAGTGATTCCTTCTGTTTACAACTATGATACAACAGCACACATTCAAGGAAAGTCTCTGCGCCACTGCTGGTTTTCCCCAATGTCTTAGAAATGATTAAATGTTCCCATTGAAGCAGATAATGAGGAACTCTGTGGGAAGAGTGGATTTTTTTTTTTTTTTGGTTCTCCATTTACATGCAGACTGTTTGAGATGGCAAGAATGTAATTATTAATGTGCATGTAAATATTCTTGATTCACGCAACATTTCTCAGGAATCAGCCCTAGCTCAGATGTTGAAATCATGACCAGTTATCAGCAGGTGGTGACTAGGTGATTATCTGCTAATTATAGTTCTAAATGCCATTTTATTAATTGTAGATTGATACAAGCTAGAAGGCGTTTACCAAATGTCTCAGCGTTGGAAATTATAATTCAGGGACATATCTAATTTCTAGTTCTTGGGGTCTAGTTAAAGGGTTCACATAATGGGAAGTCTGTGTGAAAGCCACATCTAGGAATCTCTCTTGTCTTTGTGGTACCTTTCCACTTGCTGTCTAGAAATTCTGGCCAGTCTCTTTTTCTTCTGCTCTGCAAAAGCCACATTAAGAGTGTACAGTAAAAAGAGTTCTCAATGTGCCAAAGACCTGGCCATTGGCCTTTTGGAAATGCTGCATACAGCCTAAGATGACTACCACAGCTCTTAATGTTAATCTTTAGTCTTATTTTCCTCTATTTAAATTAAATGTTGGGATCCAACAAGTAATCATTAGGACTGGCAAAAAGTGTTTTCTTGATAATTACATTTTTAAAAAGTAATTAAGTAAGTATTGTAACCTGGCTAAAAACATGAGTTATTGCTTGTTGTGATCCTAAACCATTGGGTTTTGAGTTGCTGCACCAGTGAATGTTTAATGATGTTGAGCACAGTGGAAGAGAGGCGGAGGGAGGATATGACAAACAGGCAGACTTCCTGGAATACGCTATTTGGTGTTGATGAGGCACTTCACAGAGACATGCCTGCTGAACCAAAGTAAGAATCTGAGCTCTGGCCTCCCACATGGTGGGTCTGTATTTTAACAACTGGGGTACTGTAAATAATGGGAATGCTTCCCTCCTAGGTCCCTTGTGAGACAGAGCTCATCAGACCCTTGCACAGAAACACAGGAAAAGATGACTGAGTATTCCAGATGGTCGTAATGTTCTGAATCGGATGAAAAGGGTGGTTTGAACCTCAGGGATGCTGGGCACTATTTTGCTTCATTTAAAAGTAGTTTACCTTAAAAGTTCTAGGATTTTGCTCCAGGACAGTAGGATTTCAACAGCTTCCTTTTCATGCTCTGCAAGTTCAGGGTCAGTTCTGGAAGCAGTCTTTTGTTTGAATTGCTCTGCAAAAGTACATTTATTTCTGAAGATAGTTTCCTTCTGATTCTTCTTGTTTAGGAACAAATCCTGATGACTTTCTCACCACAAGTGCGCTTTTCTGCTTGTATATATTCTTCTTTGACATTTTCCTATTTTAGCAATATATAAGGAAGACTGAAAATGTAATGTTCAAACATTTTTCAGCAGGAGTCATTGATCTAATATTAACTGGAGAACAATCCATCAGTTTCAGTCACAAAATCCAAATTTGATCTTACCCTTACTTGGCCTTGAAGACCTGTTAAAACTGAAAGAGTGATCTAGAGAAGATTGTAGTGTACTGTGAGCATCATTTTAAAGCAAGTAAGCAAACAATTCAGGAAGTTATGATAGACTGTAGACCCAGGGCCATGCTGAAAGAAGACACCTTGAATCTTTATTGCTAAGGGCAGAATTAGAGTGAAGAGCAGTTACATAGATGTGCCAGAAAACCTAGTTTGGCCCTTATTTATAATGGGATGGAAGAAATCTCATCTAGTTGTCAGAAACTGTTGTGGGTTTTTGTAAACTGGATAAATTTGGAAAACAGGATAGCTCAGATACAAGAGACATCATATATCACTGTTCTGAAATGCTGCACAGGAGTCACATGTAGTGAAGTTGTGTTTTACTACAATTCAGTAATGTTCAATGAGTAACATTCAAATGCAAGGAGGTGATTTGTATGCTGAAGGGTTTAAACTTATTGTAGGCAGGATTTTTATCAGGAAATAGGAAGGAAGCAAGATTATAAAATAGGTGTTGTGGTATTAAACTTCCCACTTTAAAGTTCAGGCCATAACAGAAGAAGAATGCTTATAGTAGGACACTACTTGCGTATGACATGCACTCTCCAGGAAAGGAATAGTGTTTGGAAATCATGTGGGTACTAAACTATTGGAATAATAATGTTGTTTCAATACAAGTTGCCCCAAGAAAATGGGAAATAAGAGTTTTACCTTCCACTTCTGACCCCAATATTTCTTCATCTTCATTGAACGTGTTTAACAACAATGCTGAGAATCAGATTGTTGAGCAAAGCTATTCAGTGGTCAAATGTATGTTGTCAGAGAGTTCATGAAAAAGTCATTAGCTCTCCTCCCCTCCTCTTTCACTGTCAAGCAGAATCATGTCATAAATACAGCCACTTGTCTAGCAGGATATCAATCTATCCAGGTATCACCCACTTCCTGTCTCTGGCCATATGTTTCTGTTATTTATGTCAAGAAAATAGCATTTACACAACCGCTGCTAGTTGTTTACAGAAGTTTAACTCCTGTGATATAGTCCCGCTTGTGTTGCATGCTTTTAGCCCATAGATAATACATGAGATTGTACATTTTAAAATATGCTACCACATGCATGATAGAATAAACACAGACCTGAACTGACAGCACCATCTGCCAAACACAGTTGATGTCAGGGGAATGGTCTCTGCACAGTATTCCACTGCTCCCCCATGAGATAAGGCTATTTTTTCTCATGGTATAACTACACTAAATTGGACTTGTTCATTTAGTACTCAAATTGTTAAAATTCTCAGACGCAGAAGGGACTCAGGCCTCCTAAGAAGTACTGCAGAGGAATAGTGCAAATTGAACAGTTCTCACATAGGTTTTTCTTGTTCTCAACACTAGTCACATTCTTGTTTACATACTTACACCAGAAATAAACCTGCAAGCAATGTATACACGACACCTAGATTCTCAGTGCTCTGAAGTCATGGAAAATTCATAACATTAATCTTTAAATGGCCCATCTGAAAATTATATAGGGCAATCTGCTTTCAGATGCAGTCTAACTGCTTGCAGTGAGACATTAGCAATAGTTGCATTTTTTTTCCTGCTAAAGATTCACATTATTCACAGTCACAAACAAATCAAAAAGGTACAGGTGATACTTAACTTTTTTTTCTTTTTAATATTTTTAAATTTATAAATATTAGCCTCTTCATTTGGACTCCCCTGTTCATTCTCAGGAGCTGCTTTATTACCAGATCATGGAGATAGCTGCTGGGATTAGGAGGGTAAAAACACTTCTGCATGTCCTACAAAAGCAGCAAACTCAAAGCTGGGAGATCCCTACTTATATGTCACACATCATTTACAAGGAAATGAAACAGAGTCTGCACCCAATTTCTGAAGGAATGTATTTCCACCTTCCAAACACCAAACCTTACAGCGCCAATAGACACAAGTGACAAATGTCACTACCTGGTCACGCTGGTTAGAAGCTAGAAGGCCATTTCTTGGAAGGAACTTACTGACAATGCTAGTTGTCCACATTCCACACTGTGATAATCTTAAAACCTTATGTAGTTAGAATAGCTGTTGGTTGGATCTATCACAGACCTGGATTTTCCTCTGCATCTTCCTCATGCCACCTGTGTATTAGCCCATGCAGCCAGGATATGCACAAGTCCTGGAGAAACTGTCAATCTCCCAGTGAATACATCCATGCTTGTGCAGAATACCCAGCATGTTCTGGCTGCATCCAGCTCATTTTGCTTCCATGAGTTAGGGGTGCCAGAAATGTTTGGCACATTTCAGGAATGCCTGGGCAAAAATGTAAACTCAGCTGGCAGACAGAGGTCTGTCTGGGCTGTCCACAGAGGAGCTTGCAGCTATGTTTCCAAATCCTAGGTTTGCCTGATGGGAGCTACCTCTCTCACACTGGAGGTACTGGATTCTGTGTTGTCATGGAAATGTGAGCTTAGTTTCTGGCACGGTGTCTTATCCGGGACCTGAAGAAACACTTCTTGATGAAAGTTTGTTCAGAAATGTTCCAGAGAAAAGTTTTAGTTTGGATGAATCAGCTTGTTATCACAATAAACTTTTATTGAAGAAATCCTGACCATCCCCACTTTCTGGTATCCAAATTTACATTTTGCACAGTGAAGTCACCATTGGTTCTGCTGTTGTCAGGGCCTTCTCTCACTGCAGATGGCTGTGGAAAAAGGTTTGTGCTGTTCTATATTATTATTTGATATAACATATATTGATTTGAGTGTAATATTTTGTTTAAAGTTAGGTATTCCTTGCTAGGTAATGTAGATATTTTATTACATCAGTATTAAATAAGTTTATGAGGAAATAGAAAATGAAAGACGTAAGCAGCTTTATTGTGATTCATTATAATTTTGCTGCACTATTTGTAAAACAAGTATCTTTGTAACATCCACCTCTCTAAGAAAGTCCCAAAGAAACTAAGATTTTATTTTTTCTTCAGAGATATGATTTATTTGAAAAGTTAAATAAATATAAATCATCATATTCTTACATTAAAAATTGTAAAGCAGGTGTATTTTCAATTTGTAAATATATTGAACATATTGAACATTTTGAATGTGACTATATTTAAGAACTTTTCAACTGAAAAATTAATTTTGCCATAATTTTGTACCACATTTTTCTTTATTCTCATCTCCTTCCTTTTATACTATGTATATAGAGGCTACTGTGGATGAGAATTAAATAGAATACATTTTAAATTGTGACTTGCCTCTGTGAAAAATCAGTCTGATTGCAGGGAAATATTTATTGTATGAATTTTTATATTATGTAGTTTCCTGACCTATTAAATAACATCAATAAAGAACTGCTGAAGTAGATATTCACTTTGGAAATATTTGTGAAACCATTATGCTTTTATATTAACTAATAACACATTTCTTAATGCTGACCCATACTGATGAAGGATATTTGTGGTTTTATTCACTTGAGTGTATTTATTATTAAGAAGATGAAAAGTTGTATTTCGTATTAATTGAAATTTTGATATTTGTTGAAATTTTTTCTATCGATAGAAGTTTTAAAATCCCTAACTTTCATGACAGTTGTTTTACTTCATATTAACATTCAAACTAGGAAGACTTATATTCACATTTGCTGCTTATTTGTGAGACCCATAATTCTATAATTTCCATATTATATAGTTTCTGTAGATTTTCCTATTTTTCTGCATTTGCTGTGACAAAAACAATTCTGTTTTCTCTTTTTTTTTTCCTATGGTCCCTATATCACAGCAAGGATTTCACAAGTCCGAAAGCAAAACCAAAGTTATTTGGATCTGCCACAGTATAGGAAAATAGGAAAATCTTGCAAACAGGAAGACTTATAATCTTGATGCATCTTTTGACTTGGACTTTTGGGTACACTACTAATTTTGTTCATATACACACAGAGCAAATTTACAAATTACATATATAACAGCGTGTGTGCACTTGTAAATCCAGTACATGATATGCCATTGCATTAGTGTGTTGTCTGTGGAACCATATTGTTTGGGGTTATACTTCTGAGGTGATTATAGTTAAAATAGGTAATTTTATAGGAAGCTTAATCTGAAAAACTGTCCAAGTGGTGCACTAAGAGAAGGTCAATTGTGTATAGTCTGAATTTAGTGGGTGCCACCACATTCAAAAACACATTATAGGTATATTCAGTGATATCTGATGTTCCTTAAGCAGGTGACATTACACCTTTAAACATCAAAATAATGTTAAATAGCTGTAATTAAGAAAGCAATCTGCCTCCCAATCCTGTCACTCCTATAGATTTAAATCATCTGTTAAAACTAACTGGAGATCTGCATAAGCAAGGAATAAAAGATATGAGCTGTTATAAAACAAACAAATTACTCTTCACAGATTTCTCAATTATACTGGTGTTCATGAATTCGGTACCCAACAGGTGAATCAATAAGAATGCACCTCAGTAGATCACAGACTCAAATACATATTTAAAATATAGTTGAAAACTCAAATTACAACCTGAACTTAGCTGTAAATATTATGGAATTCAAAGTGCAGTCTTACTGTCGAAAGGGAAAATACATTACACTAGGGACAAATATCAGTGTAAAAGCTGAAATCTCATAAATTAGGATTTTGGGGAATTCAATTTTTGAAAAGTATTATACACCCTACAATATCTGGTAGGCCAAAGCTTTTTTCTTTGTATTTTCTGTGATTTTTTTTTTTTTTTTTTTTTTTCAGGGCATGTCAGGAGGCAAAGGGGTGGAATACTCGGATAACAAAGATTTGATAGAACAGGAGGTTTTTTTGAAGAATCACTTTTGTGAAAGCTGTAGCGTTTTTTCAGAGCAGAGATTCCTGGTGTTTCACTGGTTTAGCATACAGTCAGAGAAAACAGAGAATTTCAGAAAATGACATAATGAAGGAACTTCTCTTCCGGCCTCCTTTTCAAGAAGGCCAAGTTTCAAATTTGGATGAAAAGGATGTGAAACTCAGCAGCTTCTTCTGGTGGTAAACAACTATTACTGTGAGTTCTTTTCTACTTTCATATAACTGGGATTTTGTATGTTGAACACTCCAAGTGTTGTCTTTTGTTGTTTGGCTGTGCATCTCAGAGAAGTGTCTTGCTCTGTCATCCCCATAAGTTTTGTACTTCCTTTTAAAGAAAGTGGAAGACTTCAATTAGATCTCACCTCATTAACATTTTCTTTTGTAGGCTAAACAAATGCACTGCCTTGTCTTTCTCCCTATATGTTGTGTACTCCAGTCCAAGGCAGCCAAATGAAGAGTTTCCAAAACCTTACGTGCGCACACACACACTTGCTACCACTTCTTCATCCTGTATTTTCATAACAGTGGTCCAGGTGTGGAAAGATAAAGAAAGTTGTGAAGAAGTTGAGGTTATTTTTGCTGTACTACACTGCCAGTTTTCCAAAGCTGAAGAAGGTGCAGGTAACAGAAAAATGCAAGAAGACAGAGAAAGTGTGAGATAGAGAAAGGGGGGAGATCTTCATCTCTCTTATTCTGTAAGGCCTAAATCTAAAATGGGGGAAAAGAAATTGGTGGGGAGAGAAACAATAAATTCCACCTGATTTTGAATTTCCCATTCAAAAAAAGTGTAATTTAGGTAGAATTTGTAATAACATTGAATTCTGTTGACCTGAGATTTCTATGGTTATTTTGGTTTTGTGTATTTCGTCTAGTTTCTCTGGCACATTTTTTCTCAGGAAATGTGCTTCCCATGTTGGCTGACTTCCCTTTACACTTAAGACTACTCCATTTTACATGAAGAATAAGGGCAGAAATGGAATAGTTCAAGAAGCTAGTCATAATTATGGTTATCAGAAGGGATTGCCACATATGAAAGCTGGTGTTCCACCAGAATTGTCCAGCCCACTCCCAAATCCAAACTGAGTTTGGCCATAAAGAGCTGACCAAGAGGGAAGTCACCATAGCAGAACACAGACAGTTACTGAAATGGAATAATACTCCTGTTTTAGAGGATATAATTCTTTCACATTTTGGGTTTTGGTTTGTTTTGTTGGGTGGTTTTGGTAAAACTGGTTTTCCCCATCTTTTGTAGTGAAACAGCACAGAAACCTAATGATAGAAAAAAGAGCTTTATACTTACCTTATTTAGAGTCATAGCACTAAAAGGACATCTGTAAGTGAACTATTTGAACTGCAGCACTCCTCTGTTAAAATTCTGGTTGCTGTGTGAACTCTGCAAAGAGATCAGTGGGTGGGATCTTATGTTGAAGTGTTTCACTGTTTTCTTGATTGAGTTTACTTAGATAAAACTTTACCAGCACATCTGAATCCATTATTCAACTTCATTATTCATCTCCATTCTTTTAGAGGATAGAACTGTATGTGTAAATGGTTCTGAGTAGGCTTCTTTATTATTTTAAATTAAATATATTTAAATAATATAATGGTATATCACGCCATGTTGCTGCTGCAGAAAAAATACAGGAACATCAGCTCAGGTCAGAAATCTCTTTGTTTGTCCTTTTCTCTTGTGTGAAGAAAGGGTAGGATATTGTTTTTCATACTTTCATTTTATATTAAAAAATGATTTTATACTTGTATAAATAAGTAGAATCCAAACTCTCCTTCAACTTCGTAGTTAGCACAATGATGTCTTGAACCACACATTTGAAGCAAAAACTGTCCCATACATCTTGTTGAGACATTATTATACAAACCTAGCAACAGCAATGTTTTATTCATCTTTAAAGCATATAAAACTTGACAGTTACAGGCCTGTGCAATGTCTATATGTGTTCTGTGGACCAAGACCAGGCTCCTGGGACTCTGGCGACAGTCACAGGCCTGTGCCTTGTCTGTGTGTTCTGTGGAGAAAGACCAGATTCCTGGGATTCAGGGAGAAGGCCAAAATTTCCCTTCTACATTTTCCTTTAACATTTATGCACAATTTTTCTCTCTATTTTGCAATGTTATATTAAGACAGCTGTAAATAAAACTCAGAGTATGATTTACTATCTCAATGCCATATTCAACAGATGAACACCACTAAAAGTTGCATTAATGTCTATATTTCCTCTAGAAAGTTGAACAGTAATATGTAGAGGTGACTCAGTGAAAAATAAATAAAATAAAATAAAATAACATAACTAAAATAAAATAAAATAAAATAAAACTGATGCATTTTTTGTTCTAATTCAATCCTAGAAGTNTCACAGAGATCACAAAAGTTTATTTTTGTAGTTAGACTATCAGGTCTCGCAAATTTCAGTCAAAAAAATATCCCTAGATTAAAAATTGTCTGCAAAAAAAATCAGTGTGTTGCAGAGCAATGGCACAGAAAAATTTCATCCCATTAATAAAAAGGAAGAGATTTTAAAGAGATTTTTTTAAAACCAAGATTTTAAAAGTAGAAATGTCCAGTGACCTGAATAAATTGTTCCCTATTGATGACATCTGGAAATATTATTGTCTTTCTTTCCCTCCCCCTAAATACTGCTAAGAAAATAACCTACATTGACCATAAAAATTGTTTCTTTTTTTTCGAGGGAGGTGGGGGGGGAGGGGATTTGTTTTGGTTTTTTGAGGTTTTTTGGGGTTTGGGGGGATTTTTTTGGGTTTTTTTACAGGATGTGGAATTTTAAATTCTACCTACATTTCAAAGTTTTTATCACAAAATGTTTGCTTTCAGGACACTTATGTGATAACTCCCAAGATCCCTGGGCAGTTGGGGATTCCTATTCAAGCTTGATGTGGGATCAGCATGATCCTATTACCTCAGTGGCGTTATGCGGAAGGGACTTTCCCTTTGAACATCCAGCACAGCACTGGCAGTCGGGGCATCAGAAAAAGCTGTGCTTCAGTGCCAATCACTTTTGAGGCACCTTGAACCAGTCCAGAAGCTACTAGTGTCTCTTTTTCATCTGGGGGTAGCTGGCCTTGGGCCCTTTGTATCTCCTACTCTGGGACCTCAGGGGCTGTCCCCAAGTCTCCACAGGTACTTTTTGCCAAGGACTCCAAGAAGGACCACCGTCCTCAGCTGTAGTGTCTGTCCTGACTGGCCCAAGGCCCCAGCCCACAGGTCTCCAGGCTCCACCTCCTCATGGCTACTGCAAAAAAGTAACCCTACCCCTGGCCAAAACCAGGACTCTCATCTTCTAAAGTTTTTTTTGTCCCTCTCCATGTTCAGAAGAAAAAGAAAATTTGAAAGGAGGCACACTTGGATGAATAAGGAACTCCTGAAGAAAACCCTCAGACAGAAGAGGAAGCATATGAAGAAACAAGCAGGATCAGGTCATTCAAAGTATAGAGAGGAGTCCAGTCATGGGGTAGAGATGGGGTTAAAAAAGCCAGAGATTGTGTGAAATTAAATTTGGAGAGATTGAGAAAAAGGGCTTCTACAGGTCCATTGAAAAAAAAAATAAGACTGAGGAAAATGAAGCCCTGATGCCAGATGGGACAAGGAACCTTATGGCAAGGGTAGTGTTAAAGGCTGAGGTACATCATGGCTTCAGGAGTGTCAGGTCCCTGACATCAGTGGAGAAATTTGGAGGAATGTGGATTTAATCCTCAATAGAGGAAGGTATAGTTAGGGAAAACTTAAACCAGGGGACATATACAAATCCATGGGACTTGATGGAATGTACTCACACATGCTGCAGAGCTGACCAATGCCATTGCAAGTCCAGTTCAATTATCTTTGGAATGTCATGGCAATTGGAGAAGGACAGAAAGAATGACCATTAAAGAGTAGGAAACTACAGGCCTGGGAATGTGATGGAACAAATACTTCTCTGAACAATTTCCAAAGATATTAAAGGCAAAAAGATGATTTGGGGTAGTCAGCTGTCAATAGTGAAATCATGCCTAGCAAACCAGATAGCCTTCTACAAATTAATTATCTGCTCAGTGCATAAAGGGTGATCAGCAGCTCTCTTGGCTTTTGAAGGCTTTCAGCATTACCTCCCATAACATCCTTTTGGACAAATAGATGAAATAGGGTCTAGATAATTGGATGATGAAGTGGATTGAAAAGACCAGTCATTGGTGTTGGACCCAAGGAATCAATAGAGTGACCAGTACTATTCAGCATTTTCTTTAACAACCTAGGTGATGGAACAGAATGACGCTTTGCAGGTGACAAAATGTTGGAAGTAGTGGAGGATACACCAGGTGGTTGTACTACCATTCAGAAGGACTTTGAGAGGCTGAAGGGCTGGTCTGACAAGAACCTCATGAAGTTTGGCAAAGAGAAATGCCAAGTCCCATCCCTGGAGGAAGAAATCGCAAGTACTGACACATACAGGCTGAGGATTGGTAAATGGTTTTGCAGAAGATTGCACCCTCGTGCTATGGTGGACACCTAGTGAAACAGAAGTCACCAGTGTGGCTTGTGGCAAAGGTGGCCAGAAGCACCTGGGACTGCACTAGGAAGGGGCACTAGGGTGGAGGGACGTGATCCCACCCCTCTATCCAGCATTGAAAAGACCTCATCTGTTTCCGGAATCCTAGTTAAGACAAAGACCTTGTTGGGGTTTGCAGTAGTCATCTGACTGTGTGAAATAGTCCTTTTTCAAATGAAAGTGACATCATTTTTCTCTAAAGTAGCTTTTCGTATCATAGGTTGATAAGACAAAATGTATCTACATTAAAAAAATATTCTCAACCATCTTCAGCTACCTAAAGGTTCTGGATGAGGGTGCTATTCTAATCATCTGAGAGCGACAGAGATGTCAGAAATTGAGTCATTCCACCAGTTTCAGGCAGCTGTCAGAATGGGATAAATTACCTTCTATTTAAAAATTTCTCTTCATGCTTCATGAGAAGCGAGTTTAGAGAAGTGGTTAAAACTATATGCACTGCACTTACATGAATAGAAATAGGTGAAATTTATTCCAAAGTGAGTGTTTTATACTAATTGAAACTGATCAAGTTTGGAGGTTATTTTTTGTTTGTTTTCAAATATGTAAAGCAAATTCCAGTAATATCTGAGAAAGCAACCTCTGCTCATAACATTTATCTAGTTATTGATCCATCCAAGTTATTGATTTATGGTTCAGATACTACAAATAGAAGATGTTAATTAATCATAAAAGAGCCAATTCTGATCATGTTCTCTAATTTATCCTTACTAAGGTCTTTCTCAATTAATGCTTCTTTAAAAGTGTTGTATCCCCACTGCCTTATATTTAAGGCTTCCTTCATAAGAAATAGATGAGTGTAAAAATGTGATTAATTTTGCTTTCTGGAAACAACATTATAAAATGGGCTCAAATTGCAATAGAACACACTGAATATTAAGAAATCTTTGTACAGTTTTCACTATAGTGTTTCTTTGAAAAAATAATATGAACCAGGCCAGACAAAAGCACTTTTGAAAAATTAAGTCACAAACTCCCATAGATAACAAAAATAATGTATCTTTCTGGGGAAGGGTTTGAGAAGGATGCAACAGAAAGGTGTGTAAACTGTATCTTATTCAACATCTTCAATAATGATCTATTATTGAAGATCTATGATCTTTCTCCTGAAAGAGGCAAGAGATAAAACATCTATGAAATATATTGACATAACTAAACCTTGAGGTCTGCCAAAATCCAGGCAGGAATGTGAATAGAAATTAGAGAATATGAAACTAAAATGTTATTCATAGAGTGCTCTGTAAGTATATGCAAAGTGTATATTAAGAACAAAATGCACTTAGAACAAATTCAGCAAATGATTGTGTATCTAAAGAAATTGGTGGATTAATCCAGAGTACAGCCAACAACATAACGCAGCAAGACAGCAAGATAGTTTTCTTTATGCTTCTTGAGCAATTACCTAGGGCTACATTTGAACTCTACAGATATGTGTCGTCCATCTCAGCTATTGCTAAGTTCTGGTCTTCAAGGATACTTTTTGGCAATAGGTTTCACAGGCTGTCTATGAACTCAGTGGAGAATTAATTTGCTTTGAAATAAATGATTTATAATTTCATTCAAGGCTTAATTTCAATTTTGAGAAAATATGAACAGATTTTTGCAATCAGCTTTCAAATTACCTTTTTTGGGCTGAGATGATAGATAGCAGAGATTATCAGACCCCAATTTTTCCACAAAATTTACACCTGCTTTTACACCTGACTTAAAAAAAAAAAATTAATTAGAAGAGAACCACATTCCTGACACTTCCTACTATGAAATCTCAGAGAATTTATGTAAAACTGAACTTTCAAATCAGGCGGTGATACAAAAAAAACCAAATTGTCTAGAGCTAAACAGGGCAGAGCTGATGGAGAAGATAGTCCCCTTGTGAATTAGGCTTATGGTCCAAATCATTCTTGGCAGTCTAGATCTCCACAGAACTTGAAGGTTTACCTTGCTCCATTCCTTCTTTGTGACCCAAGCCTTTGTTTAGCCTGTGTCCCTGAAATAACATTTTAAAAATTCTATTATCATCCTTCCTTACTTTTAAGATTGTAATGACTTACAAATTGCATGGTGGACACAAAAATATGCTCAGCATTAAGGAAAATTTACATGCTGAAGAGCCCATGTAGGCTTTTTTTAGCAAAACTCAGGTGTTTTTTGACATAAAAATGTTTGGCGATCAAGTTATTTTACATTGAATAAATGGTAACAATATTATGTATTTCTAAGAAAGTTCTTGTATAAACAATATATTAAAAATTATCAGACATTACTAAGTGCATTTTCTGCTTCTAACTTCACGAGCCTCACAATCCAAGCAAATGATCTGTGATCGTTTACACAAAACTAATGCCTTATGTACTACTGAGCCACAAAGGTACTAGAATTCATGATTTTGAGAGTTATGACCTACTCCTATTTAGATAGATCAGACAACATTTCTCTGAACATATGCACATGTATGTGCATTTGCAACGTGATCTATTGTTTGAACTTATGTAGCATTTTTCTCCTGACAATATCATATGTTATTTGTTCTACATATTGCATATTGCATCACAATCCCTATTGGAAATGACTGATGTCAGGATGGTGCTCTGTCCACACTGAAATGTACATTTTGTTAGGTGTAGAGCTTGTATTTACAATTATAGCTCCAAGGTAGTATTTTTTCCCATTTCCTTGCATGCTTCTTTAATTGTTATATAGCAATGAAATGGGTGAGTTGTTAATGTACTGATTCAATTAAAAGCTCTGATTAGGCTGTGTGTGTGTGTGTGTGTGTGTGTGTGTGTGTGTGTGTGTGTCCCTCTCACTCAAATAGTAAAACTGACTGATTTTCATATATGGCTCTGAAGAGTTTAAATACATTTACTGGCAAGCTACTGTAGTAGACACATGGTGGGGGGTGTCAGCTTTTAATTGTAACTGTCTTGCAGAGTGGTGTTGTTTTAATATCCTGTATAGATTTTTATGTAATACACTTACTTGCAGGCAGCCTGAAGCAAGAATCAATTCTGTGAAGGATTCTTCTTTTGTTAAAAGCCAATCTTGTTTTAATGATGCATGAAGAAATATTCGAGCATTGACATTTTTCTGTCAGGTTTCTTTTGAAAAATCAATTAAGATAATACTGCTTTGACCTAGTTATCTAGTTAATGCTTATTAGGAATGTAATATGATTTACTGTCAGCATAATAATTTTTGTATCTTATCCCATTAGCTTGTGCATATTTCAAAGTGTATTACACAATGGTCACTTCTTAAAATGTAATGTAGCAGAATACATTAATTAGATTGACTGGGATCATTAGACAGAAACTCTCCCATTGGCTTTTTGTGTCAAATTTGTATATCATCTCTATCAAGTTCAGTCATTGTTTATTTGTCTGAAAAGTGTCTCTGAGTAACTGTGATATACAAAAAGTTTTTTAATTGGACAAAACCTCTTTATTTCATGTCCGCCTTTTCTTTTTTTAAATTTATAGCTACACCTGGATTAAGCACATTATTTAGTGACAATCACCAAATAAATGAATCTGAAGTGAGTTTCTTTGAAATCTGATAGAACATGAAACAATGCATGAGAGGACTGGCAGAAGAGCACCAAAACACCAGTGAAACACTTGATTTGGTAGGTGTTAAAAAATTAAAATGATTAGTCTATTTTTTCCTGCATTTCAGCTGCTTAGTGTTAATGGAAAGGTCAATAAAAGGAGTTGGCTTACTGTGGCATTAGTGAGGAACTATTGATTCCTACTCATTTAGTGGTCAATGTTAACCAAGAACCGAACTCTTCTAACCTTGTTAAGAAGAACAGAAATTAAATCTTCCCATCACTTTCAGAGCAGTGGTCTATGTCAGAACAATACTGCAGTTAGACATTTTTGCAAAGTTTATCCAATTCCATCATGCTAATGGTCTGTGTGAAGTTAAGAGAGAGAGAAAGAAGGATGACTGACTGTTTTGTAGATCCTAGTGAAAGAAATACCTTCATGTGGCAAGAGGAAGTAATGATGTTTCTCATCTCATGAACGGGTCTTTCTTTAGTCTAAAGTAAGCATTTATTTGTCAGGTAACTCAAAGTGAAGAACATTAATGATCCACACATTTGCATTATAATCATTATAAACACATATTTAAACACATAGTTATATAAACACATAGTTTCTGCAGACAGTACATACATTCAAAGAAAAAAGCACCAACTTTTTACAAATATATATTTTGATGCCAGAGAGCTAATTCAGAGCATTTAACCAAAAGGATAATTGACTGGCCATATATTATTAACACCGGAAAGAAAACGGCATCATAGGTTGTACTTTATTTCTTCTTTTCCCAAAATGATAGTCAAAACCAAAAAAACAAATATACAAATACCAAACAAACAAACAAAACCCAAACACCTTCCTCCCCCCCAACCCCAAATAAACCCAAGAAACCCAAAAAATCAAAACAAACCAACAATCAAAAACCAAACCCAAAACTCACCAACACATTTGGCCTCTTACGGGTTTTCCAAATTTAGTATTATTTCTCGGTATTCTCTTTCCACTGACTCAGAGTAGCCGAGGCCACCGTATTGCCGTTGTACATCATTTGAAATGCACAACTGTAACATTTGCACTCTAACAAAAGCCACAATGTGGCATAGATTAACATGATGAATATGTGCTGAAAGTTTCTAGAAGAATTCGTTCTCCTTTATTTGAGCATTTACATGAAATAGAGGAGAATGCAAATGAAGAAATGCTTTCTCCATGTGAGGAATTCCCTATTTTAACCTAGACTTGCATGCATTTAAGGTAGTTGTAGATATCAGCAATTTTTTTATACATGTCGTTAGAAACTTCAACAGTCTGGAAGATTTTAGACAGCTTAATATACATAATTTATCTTAAGCCTCTGAATATATTTCTGTGAACAAGATGGCATCTTGAAATCTGTAAGTAATGGTGCTAATGGTAAGATGGGTCCTGACTTTCCTTGGATAAATGGAATGCATGCAAGAAAGAAATAAAAACCCAAGAAATTAGTCAGGATACAGGATTTTAAGATTGGCATTGTTTACAATCCACAAAGGAGGCAGGGAGAAAAGAACATCCTGATGCTGTCAGTAATTCTTATTTGCATGTAAACTCTGATATTAGGATTCATTTTTGAGCATGTCACTTTTTGGCTCCTAATTAATTGCAATGACAGTGCGGTGTGCGTCTCTTTATAGGAAAGATGCTGTTGTGGCTGAGGTTTTAATTATTTTAAATATTAATCATGGATTGAAATTGGAAACCTTAAATTATTGTTTAATGATCAATGATCAAACACATAATCAAGATAAAGAAAATTAGGATGGCAGACAGCAACATCACAATTTGAATTTTACATTATTAGTCTTCTGCCTAACTAGGCACTTTTCTTGAGTATCTGAACTGTTTTGCCTTTTAACTGTGCTTGCAGTTGCTATAGTGATGGCATAATTTCGTAATGGTCTAAAAATGACACTGGCATAGATACTGACAGATAGGAATTAATTCACTAACAAGTAATTATGTAGCGAAATGTTGACTGCCATACAGAAGGTGCACTGTGACACATTTACTGTTTTTCAGGGATGGCAGTAACATTAGCGTTGGTCATTAGTGGTAGACATCTCCGTACAGTGTTGGATACAGACTTATATGCAGACCTATTTAGTTACCTGTGTGACAGCCTTGTTCAGGACACCAGAAACAGCTGTCCTAGCCTGTATGAGCCAAAATAATTAGGCCTGTCATCTTCTCGCTCTGATTTCCCCTTCAACCTGCTCCACAAAATGCAAATATTTTGCTTTCATTGTCACATTCACCTTGACATGGATATTGCTTTGGCGCATAACTGGATGAGATGACTCAGAATTTGCATTGTTCATTCTAATAAATTTGCTTCCCCTCTACCGCATGGCAGGACCCATCAGATAAAGTCTCCCAGAGTGTCATCAATCAACATCGCTGACAGACGGCTTTTGCCTTCATTTGTTACATAGGAGAACATGCTTAATTATTTGTCCTGTAATTAGTTGGGAAAATGTCAGGAAATGTCAACTCTCTGTTCACTCTGGAAGGGCTCTGCTTGAAAGCCACAATGACTGAAGTGTCATTAATGCTGCCTAACAAGATGAGGATCAGCTGGGGAAAAGTGAAAGCTTCTAAAAAAGTAATCATGGCGAGTTAAGGAAAACTGCAAATCAGCACCAATAATAAGATGTGAATCCTATTAGCAAACACTTGTATTTTTCATCTGTTACTCCTCACAATAAAAATATGGGAGAAAAAACCTCAAGGAATGAACACAGTGGTCTCATATAATTTCTGTCACATATTCATCGGCATTTCTTTCGCCGATCGTGCTTAATACATTATTGTAGATAGTATCTAATTTTTAATGTTCAGATTTGAGACCCATTTTTTCATTCACGCAGCAGTATAATATTCATTGGCTATGTGAAGGTAAATATTTTTGCATTAATCAAGGAGTGTATGATTGATCAAATGTGGAAATTTCTTTTCTGAATTTTAAGCTGATAAGGAAGGTAAGCATTAGCTTTAATTTTAGGAACAGAAGTAAAAATAAATGAGTTCAATCTGTTTATCAAGTGCTTACAGTTGCATTTGATATGCAGTTGAACAGATTTCTTGAAATTACCTGGATTTCTAGGAACTATCTTTCTGCAGGAAATACAAGGAAAACATGCTGTATTTCATATTACAAAATAAAAATAAAAAGGAAGCAACTCTCACTGTAACTACAGTGAATTCTCCTTATCTGTGTTTTGTGAAAGGAGAAGCATTTGGTTTAATTTTGCAGCAAAAGGTTATAGCTACAGAATTGAAAGAGATTAGAATTAGAGAAATTATGTAGCTAAAATTTGTTTTTTATGTTTGCTAGGACCCTTTGATAATTTAGTAATTATTTGTAATCACAACTTGTTTTCTGTTTTCGTATTTCCTATATGAAATCTTATAGTATTCATTTTTAATGCCTCAACTTCTGCCTTTTTTTCCCTTACGTTATTATGAAGGAGTATAATCATGTGGGAATACTTTCTTACTTAATTACTTACATTATTTCATCCCTCGTTGCGATTAAGCAAATTATTGCTTGGTCTCTTTAGAAAGGATAATTAAGATACTGTTCTGGTGTTTTACAATTTACTCGTTGTCACAGGTATGGCTAAGCTAATTATCAAATGGTTAAAAATTTATTCTGGGAAGAATATTACAAGTGTACCATGTGGGCAAATTGCTTCCAAGGCTAATTCAATTATAGATGCACTCTACCTATCGTTTCGGTATGATATTTGTCTTGAAATGTAGAGAGCATGGGCATATAAGCTCAGGTTTAGTAATATAGTGCCTGTATTTGCATACTAGATTTTGGAAAGAGTCAACATGAAGAGAGAAGGGAGAGAAGGAAGAAACACTCTTGCTAATTCTTTTCTTTAAAAAAAAAATCATAACGAATGCAGCAGAGCAAGTAGAGGCTGCAGTATGAACCATATAAAATCTTGATGCTGCTCATTCCTGATATTTTGATTCCAGTCAGAATAAAAATGCCAATAAAATTATTCTGACAAGCTGCTCTCTCAGCCCTGAGTGGACTTCCATCTTCATCCTCTAAACCAACTCACAATTCAAAATAATAAGGCACTATTACCAGTTTTCCTGGGGAAAACCCCTCAGGATTGACAGGTTATGAAGACTTAGTAACCCTTTTATCCTATAAGAAAGATGACCTGTTCAAACAAGGGTGCTACTGTGCTTTCAAAAGTAGAGGGGGTGGCCACAATGGGAAAGATTTTGAAAATGGTCCATGATCAACCAAATAGAATAAAAAGCTGCTATTATTTCATGTATCAGCATGCTGTTTCTGAGCGAACTGGTTGCATTTAATGCAGGGCACAGAGAGGATTTTGAAATATCTTAATGTATTCATCTTTTTGCATTCCTAGTGTTAAGTCCTAGATGCATAAGAAAGGGCTAGGGCAACCCCAGCTATGATTATACCTGCTGTGCATATGTGCTATTAACAGATGCCTTCTTGTAGTAATTTACTTTGAGGTCAGTCTTGGCAGTTTCCTCTCTAAAATGAAAAGTAGCCTGCTACTCTTATAGCAAACTTTTAATAATTGCGTGGGAAGGTTTGTTTTCTAAAGAAACTTTGTAGCTGAATGATATAAATGTCTGGTGTTTCAAAAGGAGTTGTCTTTGCAGTGGCTTTAATTTAAGGTCACAATTAGTGCAGACTAAACTTATAAGACATATTGCACTGCTGATAATATAGTGAGGAGAACATGTGCCCTGACAATTATGATCATTCTTTTGAATCAAGCCTAAGTTACCTTTACGTAATAAATCTGCTGTACTTATTCATATCCTAGTTGAGCTTATATATAAATGAAAAGCCCTCTTCTGTAACCCTGATAATTGCTACAATTATTCACACAAATAAAAAAGACATGTTCTGATTTATTAATAGAAAGCTATGAGGATAAATTTATTCTAATACTCAGAGGAATACCCAGCACACCCTCCTCTTCCATACAGCTTGGGGGTAAGTACATACAGTACGTGTCATGAGTCTCGAAATGATGCAACTGATAGTGGGTCAGACTGAAAGAATGCAGTGTGCTGCACTACATGCACTATGCTTGGAATTTAACATCTGCATTAAGTTTGTGAACTATACAGGAGGCCAGAGCTGGTTTGCAGGTTGCAAATGGAAGCATAAGATGTGAAGATGCTGGATAGCATCAGACAATTGTAAGGATGTTTTACTCATTTTTATCTGACTGCAGTACGACATAAATTAAGCACAGCTGCTCTGAAATTAGGTGAGGTAAATTCCTTTGATAATTTGGAAAGTAAAATCCACAGGTTTTT
>VXBB01013964.1:126500-136500 GCA_013399915.1 Illadopsis cleaveri | reverse complement strand
CCAATCAGCTGTGAATATTTTTTTTTTACCTTAGGCTTTTTTCATATTTTAACCAGTATCAAGCGTGGTTTTATTCGTGTCAAGTCATTTATGCATTTGTCCTCTTGGGCAAAGTGCATAATTAAAATTCTATATTATACATGGAAACGGGGTATAAATCCTCTTACACAACCAGACTAGAGAAAGGTCTATTGATTTCTACTGGCTAAAGTCATGCCATTCCCACAGTAACACACACATCCAAAACTATCTCTGCAAAACAAAGGAGCTTCCATACAAAAAAATGGCCTTGGCTGGAAAGATAGTCAGGCCCTGATTCTCTGTAGTGTGGTGGTCTATCTGCAAGTACCTCTTCTGCTTCAGAGCCAGTACAAGAGAGCAAGACAATGAAGATTTCATCGTTCATCTGAGAATTCCTTTTCTATAAGAAGGCTTTTCTTCCATAAGGTACCTGCACTGGATGTTAGGTGGTTTGAGCACAGAGATCAGGAGACAGAAGCATGACTACATACAACTTTATACCTCACAGGGAATTACTATTTCTTAAGGGAACCCTTTTGCTCTCTTCCTTTCTGTAGCAATTAACGCAAGTTTAGCTTAGTTGACAATAAGTGTTAGTGTTAAGATCAATATGCACAACCTTAAGTTAACCCTGTAGCATAAGGGAGCAGTTTGCTTATAAGAATAAGGAAATAACTTCAGCATAACCAACCTGTCACTCACAGGGAATGTTATGAATACCTGGAGAGTCTTCAAGAGGAGCAGACTTGTAAGCATCAGCAGCAGCGAGAGCTGAATTTTGCCACCAAGTATAAGTAAAAGACAACAAAAAATCAGATCTTTTTCACTTAGCCTGTGCCCTTTAGAGATCAGAGTAATTTGGGAAGAGGAGAACCTGACAACATCCTAGTACTTTGACTTCTGGACATGCCTGAGAGAATAAGGCTGCTGGTAGCTAAAGGGGATGCATGACAATGGGTGAAAACTCAGAGTTTCTTCTGCACTCTGTTGCTTCACCCACAGAACAGGGAGTTTGCATAATTCCTAAAATTGCATGTATCTGTGTTTACAATGTTTCTGTATGCAAACACATTTAGTCTCCCCATTGTCATTTCATTTTAAACCAAGACATCTTAATTTCAGCAATTTTTTTTAATCTACCACCAAACAGCCACCATACCTGTAGAAATTTGGTGATTGCATCTTATATGATAGTATTTATGTTATATGATGCATTTAATACTGCTGAGATGACTTTGTGCCTTGTAAGAGCAGAACTAAGAGCAGTATACACCCCTGACCACTAGAATAGGAGATTGAAAAGGAAAGGTGGAAAAAACCCTCAGAGTATTAACTCCCGATGATGACAATAAGAAAAGAAATAAGATATCACTTCTCACAGGGATAAGAAAGTAGAACTAGAAACAGTTTCCCTTTTATTCTAAGTACTAGCTACCATTATGGCATATGGAAAAGAGAAGGAAGTGTAATCAGAACATACTGAGAAGCAACAACTCATCAGCTGTCATCCTACCAACTTCTACCTTCTCCAAAGGGCTCTTCTACTTACTGACGCCTTCTTCATTGTTAATTATAAGATTGTATCACACTATCATATAAATTATTTTACCATGCAATTTCATAAAAATATTTTCACTTACCTTTCCATTTGTGTGGCCGAAAAACTCAAATTCTGCAAGATCGAGTAAGTTGTTGATTACTACTATACAGGCCCAGATGCAAACCTCTTGAAAAAAATTTTTGCTTGACTTCTGAAGATTTTAGTTGAAGTATTTAAAAGTTCAAACAGCCTCAGTGGGATTCAAAAATTTTAACCAAAGAAAGAATATGTTTTCATACTTCTCTGTTTGTGGAAGTGATTTATGTGTTGAAAATGGCTATAGTAAAATTAGAAAACTACCCAAGAATATATTTACATGTTTAAGCTTTTTAGATGATTAATATCATTCTTCTATTTTTTCTTTTTCCAATCATTCCTTATGTGTTTATGGAATTTAAAGGGGGAAAACAGGAGAAAATCTTTTTTTTTCCTACAGGTGTATTTCATACATAAGCTTCAAACATGTAGGGCCCATACTAATAATTATTTATTTAAATCATTGTTACATGATTGTATATATTTAGAATAGAGTACTGCTGGGTTTCAGCTGAATTAGAGAGGTTGAAAACATATTTTACCTTTAGGATCGCTGGAAAATACCTGCATATCAACAGACTGAACAATTGCACATTTTGTCCCTCTATTAACCATGGGCTGGATCAAGCTTAATCAAGTCCGAGGAAGATTCTTATTGAATACAGAAGGAGTTAGCCTGAGACTTTTGATTTGATGTCTATACAAATTTCATATAGTGGCTACAAGGATGCTTTAAAAATAAATTTTATAGTTTTTCTCAAGGAAGCATTTTGTGGCAATCCACTGGAAGAATTTATTCACTAAAATTCCTGGAGCTTGTTAAGCATGAATACATGGTATTAAATGTAACAACTTCAATTTTCGTTGCATTTAAAAAAATCCTGAATTGAATATAAATAAAATAAAATAAAATAAAAGTTTCTTTTCACAGTCAAGTCATACTTATAAAAATTGAAACTGTTTAACAGATAAGTATTAAACATTTATTAGCTATTGGCTTTATGAAATTGAGTTTCCTTAAAAAAAAGAAGAAAAAGAGGAAGGTGTAAAAAAAGATAACTAAGTTTTACTTCATTGTACACGTATGAAACAAAACAATGCATAAAGGTATTCCCCTTCCCCTAAAGTCATGTAGGTGTGCAGTCACAGATTCTCCTTTAATGGCAGGTGATGATCCTCAGGAAATATGATGCTTCCTCTTAAACAAGATAACCCATACTAAAGAGCAAACACTTTAGAAAGACACTTGTTTTATTCTGTTGTTATCTTTCCATCTCACTATATGTTGTGATTGCTCAAATATGTTGGATATTCCTCAAGGCAAACACTAACATCTGCTCTTGCAATCTTTTCCCAAGCACAGATATTAGTGATTTCAGTGGAGATTTTCCCCAGGGAATGATTTCACACTTGGGGGCAGGATGAAGTTAGATAATTTAGGGCCTGATCTACAGTGTGTCGAAATCCAGCAGAATTGGGAAAGGTTCAGCAACACTTCACAACTAGTCTCATCTTGCATCATTCAGAGTAACAAGAGTTTTTAATGCTGACTTTAATAAGAGCAACATCTGGGCTGGCACAAAGGTGAACCCATATGGGATTTCCCTCACTCACTATCCTGGCTTCAGTGAGATTATATTTATGATAAGAACAAGAAGAACTGGCCTTTAAAAGAGAAATTTTTAAACCTTAAGATCAATATTGTTAAATTAGAAGCATGAGTTTCCCCATTTCCTTTCAAAAGCTGCCTGGCTGAAAATTCAAGTGTAGAAATAATCACCATTTTGGGGAATTCACACTGAAACAGCAGAAATGGCTCATCCTTTTTTACCTCATTTTTCTAGTACCACTGAAGCTACCACTTAAAAAAAAAAATGTCCTTTGCTGCACCATAAACCATTTTTTTTTCTCTTCACACTGCACCTCTTTTCATTGTCTATCTGCTATTACATGTACTAAGGAAAAAGACTCAAAAGTATTAAAACCAGTTAGTAAGAATGAGAAATTCTGCTTATCATAAGAGTAATGACAGTGTCACATGCTGTATTTTTCATCTCTCTTATTAGTAGCTGGGCATTATTTAGCTCCCCTCACTGAAAAACATGATGCTGATTGTTGTCACTTGGAAAGCAGGGCATTTAGCTTTTAACCTCATCGATGTCTCTAAAAAGGTATTTCTCTGACAGAAATAGCCCAACCAGCACATCTATTTATCAAATTCTCTCTAAAATTCTCTCTCTGTAAGATCCTTTTCATACAGTTGTGGGCAAACATGCACCATAATGCACATACAAAAAAAAAAAAATCACTGAATCATAGTTGGTATGCTATTTCTCTTATGACTGAAAGACTGCAAGTTTGCATTCAAAAGTTTCCTTTACTGATATTTTCACTATTCAGTGGTATCTACAGGCTGTATAGTTCACCTGACAATGTAGGATATTATTTGTGCCTCTTAGATCAAATAACAGGGTATGCTGATTGGAAATTGTAACTTCAATGGTACAGAATTATTTAAATGTAGTACAGACTTGGTGATAAGCCAGTAACTAATTTGGTCAAATTTTGACTGCTGATATTACTCTGGGATCTCATTGGCATACTGTCATCTCTCATTTTGGTTGCCAGTAAAACTAACAACAATGTAATCAGTCACAAACAATGGAGTAGATTGAAAAATAACAACGCAAACAAAGTTCTTCAAGAGCTCTGCATATGCCTGGGTTAGTTAAACAGATGATTTTAACATAAGCTGGTGTTTGACAAGAAATGCTGGTTTAAACTGTGTGAAGCTGCTGCTGGTGGTGAAGGCCAAGAGGGGAGTGACTGTCATGTCCCCAGTGGACGAAAATAACTATGAAATTTCACATCACCATGTGATTCTGCTTTCCTTGAAAGACTGCAGGCTGAAACCATAGGCTGAGACTTTGCCCTATATCTCTCTACTTTTGAGCAGTATAGAGTCAGTCAAGCCTGAAAATCATTAGGATCTAGGCTGCATTTGTGGCACTGCTTCTCCAGCTTTACCTCTGTGTCTCAGTCTTCTGCTCTGGTAAGTGCAGCTGCAATTCTCACTGCTTCTACAGATTATATCGACAAACTATAGAAAAATAGAATTTTTGCCACTTAAAAGAAATTAAGGGACCGGTTGGCTGCTGATTTCCTCTCCGTGGTGTGAAAGTGATTTGTCTTGTCTAATAAGAGAGGTGTAATTTGACTAGCTTGAACACACCTCCCTGTTGAAGTTCTCTGTCTCTCCACTGGTTACAGAAGCCAAAGGCAGAAGGAAGCCAAATTATTGCCTTGGACAATTCATCTTATTTGTAGAAAGGAGAGGTAAATTCTATCCAACTGGTTTCTGCAAAATAATAAGAGAGTTTTAGAATGAAAGCCATCTCTTTTACGCCTTTGGGAAATGTACCTTTATTAGAAAAATTATATTTTCCTCCTGCAAAGAGATGGGGTTATGGAAGGAATGGGAAGGTGTTTTCTATTTTAAGAGAATTTATTTACATAGTTCTTTTAAAAATGAGACAAAGTAAGTCTAATACATTTCAAATTAAAACATCACAGAGACCCTGAAGGGTGGTGGTTTCCATCTAGAAGGTAGTAATTCTCCTCTTACTACAATAAGTTCGCCAGAATGGGATGTATTTCAAATAATCACACATACAAACATAAATTCTATCGGTATCATTGAGAAGATGCCAAACACAGAGCGTGTTCCTCTCTCTCTCCCAAATACCTGCAGAGACATAAACACAGGCACAGAGCAGCTATATTGCTGTCTGCACCTTTACTGAATTAGTTCTTCCCAGGCCCAATCTTGGCACCCAGCCACGAGGCAATAATCTAACCAGGATCACACAAGCAGTGTGCTCATGGTGTTTTCTCACACAACCCTTGTGAAAGGCACCTCAGAAAATAGACTTACAAGGTATCAGCGAGATGTGGAAAGTGTCTGCATGCTTGGAGTACAATCCACTTGCTCTTGGCTGCATAACGGACAGACGAGCTGGAAAAAAGACACTTTTCCCATGCCGATTTGGGAAATCCTGTGTGTGCCAGTAAACCAGTTGAATGCCACTAAACTAATAAAATGTCCCACAAGGTAGCAGCTCTCTTACTCCACCTTGCAGGGACTTGCCTGAAGGAGAAATAAATCATGAGCTGCGTGTTATCATGATGTTCATGTCTAGCTGCTGTGAGGAAGGCAGTGACACATTCTTTTAGTCTTGTTAGTTGTTCTGACTGTACTGAAATAAGAAGACTGTTTTATGTGTATGTACGTATTTTCTGCTGTAGTCTCATGCTGCAGCATGATTGAATGTGGTTCTTTTGGTTCTCGTTATGTAGCTTGAAATAATTTTTATGTCATAAAAATTATCTTTGATGGTTTTGAGATCTTTTTTCAGCCCTATAAGGCCTTTATAAAGTTATTGTTTTATTATAAGCATTCAAAATGAAAGTCTTAAAAAAACACGTGGGAGATGGAATAACAGTAAAGTGTAAAAAGTTCCAAAATGCATCAAGCAGCACAAATGAATAGTTTTGTCTACAACTGCACACTTTTATGGCTTATGCAATCATCTCTGATTATCACAGTGCCTCATTTCTGCTGTTTCTCTGAAGTCCAATGACACAGAAGCTGCTGTGCTTGGCTCCGGGCTTGGGTGCTCACAGCAAGCCTCAGTGACAGGCCACTCTCAGCTGCTCCTGGTCCCCAGTAATTAGCCTGCTGTGGCAGCTACCTCTTGTGGTTTTGCCTGTGAGAGACATTTGACACGGCAGACATCAGAGGGATTTTTCAGGAGGCTCTTGTGGCGTCCGAATGGCTCTTAATTAACCACTTAGGTATCCTCGTTCACTCTCCTGCTTGGCACTTTCCAAATGGTAGGGGTTGCACTGTGGATCTAAACACCGGGGAAGCATGCTATCAAAAGATCTTGTAAATGAAGGCTTGTGTAAATTATTTTTAATGATTCCCTCCTGGCACATCATTATGTTTGTAGTTACACACAGGCACTTCAGAGATGGCTCATCTTCCGTAAGGTCAGCTGCAGGACCACCATAACTAGCTGCAGTCAGTAAATGGCTTATTAATTAGCACAGTGATTTTACATTGCTAAGAGCTCTGATGTATGGAGCTAGAATTGTAATTGTGTAGGATCGAAATAATAAGCCATCTCAGGGCTCCTTATGCAAATTGCCATATTATAAAATCATTACCTATCTAAACACTGAGTTTTAATAAGAATTACAATGATGAATTTTATGATAATTGACACTCAAATTTTAATCTCTTGGATTTTTATCGTTTTGGTGGTTAAAGTGTGTTTCTAATTAAATGTTGCTTAAAATGCAAAGGATTGTTTAACAATTCTATTCAGTTCTTCTAGTTCAAATCAGGTTATTCTCTTTGGTCATAGAAGATGGGCCTTCTTAGTAATAGGTATATGACATTATGTATTACTTGTAGAGTAAGATGTTTAATCTTCCTCTTTTTTAACAATTATGATTTTGATGGCACTGCATTGTCAACTGTGAGATAGAGCATAGTGTGTGTCATTGGGTCTGACTTCCACAGTAAAAATGACTCAAAATAAGGAATTAAAATGTAGGGAAGATTTTGAATGCTTATGACATTTAATAGATTTTCCTTCTTTATTTATTATTCCAAAGGGTTTAAACAGAGATCTAATGGTTTTAATCTTAGATATGCATGCAAAGCTAACAATTTGCAAATTACTATTTATAGCATAGTACAAAATACCTAAAACCGATAGATAGATCATTAAAATTTCACAATTGTATTTGCAGACAGATTTTATTTGCATATTACAATGTTTGTTTATTTTACCACATTTTTCTTCTGTGAAATAATTACTTCAAAGCAGATGCATCAGCAACAAATCTGGAAAAAGTTTTTATGGGTAGAGACATAAAGCATGGATCTGAATATACTTCATTTCAGTGCCTCTCCTAAGATGTTACACTGCTTGGAAATTCTCTAAAGAACAGCAAATCATACACATTAACTTGTTAACACAGTGAAGACAAAATTCTGGGAAGTGAAAAAGTTTTCTCCTATGAATTGATCATTCCAATGCAGAGTATGGCATTGAGGAAATAATCTATGTGAAATGAAAAGCAGAGAATTGTGCAAAGAATGGATGTACCAAATGAGACTACAAGTCCATCTGAAGGAGAGTTCTTTTTCCATCAATGACCAAAAATGTGTGTCTTCACAACAGTAAAAACAGAGGAGGGGGAAAAAAAGGGTATGTTATTTCATCTGAATAGACTTCAAGACCCTGATTACTTGCAGCTCAGGAGCCACCCTGAGTTGAATGTGACTTCACTGTATTAGCAAACCTCAACACGCTTCTTCCATGAGATTAATCGACTGTCCTTGGAGTCTTGTAAGCCTTCAGTACCCACAATTTCCTTTGGCAAGGTGTTCTACAGATCTATCTATAATTGCACATCCCTTGGTGTGTTTTGAACACAGCTCCTCTTTGTTCCTAAGAATAGATTTCTGCACCTGTACAGAACAAGCAAACGAACACCAAGACCCTCCATGCTGACAATAATTTTGAAGATACTAGAAAAATATTGTGATCCTAACACAAATAACACTGCAAATGAAAAAAATATGCACAAAGTCCCATAGCCACTCTTCAGATCTTAAAAATTGGTGCAGTATTTCCAGTTTTACAAAAGATCATTTTACAATGGATTGGTACAACTTGAAGGAACTTGAAACAACTAAAATGGAACAAAAAAATATCTGTGATATTCCCAAAGTATTGAGAGAATATAGCCGGACTTGAAGTGCTCACCTATTCCTATAACTTTTGGCTGCCATCTCAGAAAAATATCAATATCACAATATCATGACCTGCGGCTTTCCACCAAATTTTTTCACTGGGGACATTGGGAGAAGATTAAAATTGACATCTGAAAATAAAATGTATAGATCAAAAGTGGTTATTTGAGTTTTTCTGTGATTCAGATATTTCTGAATCACAAAAAGCCTGAAAAAAAAGGGAAAATGGTAATGAAAGTAAGTCTCTGCTGTTAATTACTATCTAGTGGCCTTCTTGCTGTTAATACTTTGTGGAACTCTCTTCATGCTGATCTGCCGTTATAAGGAGGTATAAGAATTAATGGAGATGGACAGTCAGTATGTTGCTTCCAGGTTTTTTGTTTTAAGCTGTGTTGCAAAACTGGAAAATAGACCCATATAGAAACAAAGAATTTTAAAAGTCAGAGAAGGTTGATAGAATGTTAAAACTGACAGATTCATAGGCTCTTGAAAATAAATGTTACCTGACTGGAAAATGGGTTGAGGTAGATTTCAACACATACTATACACATAAGCCCTTCTTTTAGAAAAGTAAATCTAGCTTTTACATCTGAATATAGAAAGAAGCAGTTGTAGTAGGAAGCTGCATTTCGCTTTGTGTGGATATATGTATTATGTGTAAAAGCTTGTTCCAGCTTGTAACTGAGGAAGGCCAGATCCTGGTGCTTTTAAATGTTATATTGGACAATTTATAGAATTCAGAATGGCACTGAACTACAAAGTTTCATTCATAATTTTTTTCCTAAGTTTGTCTTGAAGTTTTATTTTAAGAAAAGTCTGCCCTAACCTTATGTTTTGACAGGTATAAAGTATTGCTTAGGAAGGGGCAGAAAAAGCATACAATTGTTGTTACACTGTAATGACTGCATTTGGCAGAGAGGAACGATTAAACCAAAGCCAGACAACTACCAAATTCTCTTTCCTGTGGTTTTGCTACTTTAACTCTGCTTTACAGGCATCCAATGATATGGTCTCTTTACAATGTTTTAAACATTCCTCTGTGATTTTTGGTATGCTGTGCACACTAGAATGCAATCAACATCTGTTAATTTCTGTCCATTAAATGTATTATCATAACACACAAGCATGATGTTTTATTTGTATGGCTGAAATGAGACTTATGACCCATAATCCATCATCTTCCTGTCATATTTTTATATGTTGTCTATTCAATCCCCAATACAGTTTAAAAAGCGTAAAGCAAAACTCTCCTTAAGTTATAGACCAGCTGCTGAAGTGTCCAGCTGAAGAGGTCATTGTGCTTTTTTTTTTGCTGAATCTAGCAGGAGTCGCTCATTCTAAGCCAAACATAATACAACGTGGATGTCCCCAGAAGATTAAAGTTGAACTACCATGTCTAAACTTTCTAGCAGGCATTTTTCTGAAAATATCATATTGCAACAGATAATGCTTAGAGAACATGGATTCCGTTAAAAAAAAAAAAAAAAAAAAAAAAAAGGAAAAAAAAAAAAAAA
>VXBB01013964.1:102504-126478 GCA_013399915.1 Illadopsis cleaveri | reverse complement strand
AAAAAAAAAAAAAAGGAGTAAAACATCAAGAAATGTTGGAACATTTTTTCACATATGACTACAAAGAAACCCTCACTAATATTACATGGATAAAAATAGGAAAAAGTATTTTGGGGAGTAGTGTTTTTTTAGCATAGAGTATAGTTTAAGTTTAAATCACCGGCTTATTTAATACTCTATCATTCTTTTCATTTTAAAATTCAGTTATATGGAGCTTAAAATTACTTTTAAAGCTTTGGCAAAATGTATGACTGTTCAAGAATAGGCTGTATTTTATTGTACTTTCATAAAAGTCTGACTGGCCAGTGAAGTCTGACATCAGGGATAAATAAAGGTCCTTTGCAGTCAAAACTTGGCAGTGGCTATTTTACCTTACAGTAGTGCAATTTTATATCAGTGTGAAGTCTAATATGAGATATAAGCAGTAATACCTACATGTATTTTGCAAATCATGGGTGGACATTGAGTTTGCACCCTTTCAAAAAATAAATAAACATCATAATGCAACCTTGTATCTATTTTCAATAATGTCAATATATAATCATGGTAGATATTCGTACACTATAGAACAGATCTCAACTTTTTAATAAAATTTGGAAATTATGCAATGCAGGAGAAATGGAAGAATAGAGAGAAGAATATAGTTTTAACTTACTCCATGTGACACCCAATTCCCAGTCAGCATGAACTGTAAACAAACACTTATAAAGCATTAAATAAATATCAATGAAGACCATAGCTTGGAATTGAGAAGCATATACAGTGGCCCAGTCCTGTCCATTTATCTTACATTTTCTACTCTATTCAGAGAGAAAGAACATCCATCTTTCGAAACATATATAGTATAAAATAAGAAGTGGCAAAAAATGTTGCAGGTATGTAGGACATGTCTTGGAAGAAGGGGATAGCTGAGTCACAAAGTTTGTGGAGCGTTAGAACTGCTAACTGTGCTAGAAGCAACCAAAGTAAGTCCTGGCTAGTTAGAATAACCTAGTTTTTTATTGTTTATTTGTTTTTTTAATTAGGGAAAAATTTTGTTTTATTCATTAATTTTGCCATTTAAGTAAGTCAGGACCTGATAAACATGGTGTTTCATGTCTAAAGAAGAATGATCAGTAAGCTGGTCTAGACTTGTCAGACTAATATATTCTTTACACAGATCATGAAGTAACTACAAACCTTAAATTGTACTCCTCAAGGGGACTGCATGAAACTCTTTGCATATTGGTAATATGGAGACCCCGATGACTGTACTCCCTCAAGAGTGTTTGGTAGACCTTCTGGCCAGCACAGCAGCAGAGCAAAAGCCTGACTCAAGGGTAGTTAAAACCCATCAGGTTCTTCTAAAATCCTGGCAAGCGCATCTTTCCCCTCAACTTCATGGTCAGCACTATCACTGGGTTTGAAATCAGAAAGCTACGTCCCGTAGAAAGTCAGTGAAGACCTTCAATTTTCTTACCCTTGTGCTTCAGCCTATCTTACTTTAGGCCACCTGTTAAAACCTATGTCATTACCTGTCTTCATCTCATGCATGGATGATAAAAGCCTCTTGCCCAGCACCTGCAGAAGGCAAGAGGCCAGTAAGCAGGAGGCTTTGGTTTTTAATTCTGATTTACTACCTGTAGTGTAAATGTGTCAAAAGGAATATATATATAGTGTGTTTAGGAAGAATATAAATACACAATTATGCAATGTCAATGGAGAAATCCTATTGGAAGCAGATATTCTGAAATCTTGTGCTTTTAAAATAGAAAGCCACTACCACCACTCTAAATATGCAATTTTTCTAGATGCTATGGTATAAGTTTTGTTTTGGTAAGAACTAAAGAAACAGGTGATCACAAATTCTCTTAAGTGTTCCTTTATCAAGTTCCCCATACAATAGTAGGTGGCTGACGCTGTTGTACACCACAATGACATAAAGACTCCAACTTCAGAAGGCTGAAAATGACTCCTCTATTCTTGGGGTGTATCTCCCTTTGTATACTATTCTACACAGACCAGTTTGATTGGTGACAAGAAGACAAACCTCTTCAATCACATTGATCAGACCAGAGGGACATCAAGAAGTCCCTTCAATTTACCATTACAAAAACATGTCTCTTGTTTACAGAAAATTCCCTGGGAAAGGAATTTCAGAAAACCAAAACATCTCAGGCACAAACCAGGGCTACAGGTGGCCATGACCCATCACAGATTTTTCAGATGTAAGCTTCAGATACCTGTTTCCTTGACTCTCTTTCATGCATCTTTCATTTCCATAGCCAGAACAACTTGGAGATTCTTTTTTCTAAACACTAGTACCAATGAGAGAGAAACCATTATTATCCATTTTTCCGCTATTATACACTATCATCATCTTACTGAAGAAGTTGGATTTAATATTTTCTGACTTTTTCAGTGAAAACTAATTTCCTGGAACAAGGAAAAGGCATTTCCCCAACTTTTTTTTTCTCTTACCAAGGTCTGACAATAAAACATGAATGTGCTCAGGCTGCCAAAAGAAGTCTCAGTAAATCTTCTAAACAGGAAGCATTAGCAAAATAAACAGAAATTTTCACTAGCAGCCCTAGCAAGTCTTCAACAAGTGCTTGATTGTGACTAAGATGATCACATATGGCAGCAGCTGATAGCTGTAACATCATGTTCATGTAGATGGCTGACCTGTAGTGCAAAAAATTTTTTCCACTCCAGGGAAAAAAAAGCAAATAAAAACTTTAGTGACCTCCAGAGAAGCTCTGTTTATATTCATACAAGGTTAGTTTTTCTATCTAAATTTCTAAGAGGTTGAAAAATAGATTTCACTGCAGGAGCTGGCTGCACCCTTAATTACACACTCTAAATACTTGCTTCCCAATGAGCCAACCTTTTTCACAAGTCAGTTCTTCTTTCCTGACTATTTTTGCTGCTATTTTCTGCACTTCTTCTGATTTGACAATATCTTCATGGTATGGTGATACCCAGGGCTCTATATAGTATTCCAAACAACACGAAGCAAATGTCAGCTCTTAACAGGATGTTTCTTATAGTTCAGCTGCAAATTAGTTTTACATTTAATTTACCTTTCAAATTCATTTATACAATTATGCACCATTATTCATGCTTTACTTCCTCTGTCTTTCCAGGTTGTTTCCTAGTGTTTCATACCATTGCTATATATTTATCTTTGATTTCTGCTGAGCTTTGTTTGCCTTAAAAAGAAAAATTACTAGGACCCTACATTTACTATTGCTATTAAATCTTAAAAGGTCTTGAATTGAAATCACTCTAATTTTTTTTACCTATGTCAAGTAGATCTTTAAATTCTGATATTCTAACGACTCTTTTTCTTTAAAATAGATTTTAAGAAGAAGCACTTACAGGAATTAATGACCTGAGGTACTACTCTTGTCCCCTTTCTTCTGTATAATCTCTGTCAAGAAAATTGTCACTATCGAACAGGTGTGGTTTTTGTTCAGCAAACATTGAATCTTAGAAGAAATGTTTCACTGTTTGTTGCTGGATCAGTGTTGATACCCTTTCTTGGAAGAGGAGTTTTGACATAGACCATTTTTATACTAGCCACTGCAGTAAATTTCTTCTGGGAGTAGTTTCACAGGATTCGAGCAGAAAAGATTGCAGAAGTGACCAACTTTCTCTAAAGACCAGTGAGCTGCCCTGTAGTTACACCCCTGCTTTCAGGAGGAAGGTTGCAAAGTTGTGTGAAGCAGAGATTAAATCAAGGTAATATGTCTGTGTAAATGATTGCCCTGACACATCTGTCTTCCATTTCAAAATTTGTAGTATTTCTGTACACATTTGTTGCTGCTGTCAACACATCTTGGTTTGTTTGCCATTCCTGACAAAGCAAACACCATTTTTATTCACCAAGATCTATGTCTGTTCTCCCTTTGGCATCTCTGCTTATTTGAAGCAAAAAGATCTAGGGAGGGAGACAATGGATTGAACTCAGGCATTTTCTTTTGGGTCACCACAGCAGGTTTACCTGAGTAAGTGTAAAAGCAATGAAAAAATGTTCCCCTGCTCACAGTCCCATTTATCCTAGAGCTACATGAGCATTTATACAGTGTTTTCTGAGCTGAGTCTGGCCCAGCAAAGATTATTTTAATTACAAGGATCATTCTATGTATCATTACTCCAAGTTATGCAACATTCTTGTATCTTTTAAGTTTGTCATAGCACTTCACTTGGAATTCTGTGTGAAGAAGTTTCTGATGGAATTTTCCATTGGTCATGCATATGCCCACTGTAGTAATTTCCAACTACTAAGGCATAAAGCCTTTGCATCGATTTAATTTTGCAAATAATGTCATACTGTGATGGCTTCACACTTGCTCCTTAAGTTCAAAAATGGCATGCCCTTTTCTTGCTTTTCCATCTGTGCAAATTTTGATCAGTAAAGACAATTCCAGAGTAAAAATATCTTTGAAACACTGGAAGGGTTGGTGGTGTTTTTTTTGTTTGTTTTGTTTTGTTTTGCTTTGTTTTTAATTGGGCCGCAAGAATATCTAATGAAGGTACGTACATGTTTATGTATTATTGTATATAAACCAAATTACACTAAGGAAATACCCAAGCTTCATGCCTTTAATTCCTCTATTGAAAAAAATGGATCTACAGAGCCCTTTGTTTCTGAAATAAAGCCATTCCGATGCTATATATTTAATGAACTTTAATTAGGGTTTATTTGAAGAGCTAAACCTTCCCAAACTATTTTTCCCCAAATTTATCTTGTAACACTGATGCTTTTTAGTAAAGACACTTACAAGTAATAATTCCTTAGATGGTGTACTCCTGGCATTCAGTGAGTAATAATAACAACAGTTAATCTTCAAATGATCAAATGTCTGAAGATATTACTATTCAAGTTTTTTCAGGACTTCCATTCCTAGTGCTAAGTGTTAGTAATTTCTAACAAAAACTTTTGCTTTATTTTTTAAATTTCTTAATGCCAAACTTGTGATAATGATTGTGAAGCAGAAGCAAAGCAGTAGTTGATGTTTAACCAAAGAACAGTAAATCCATTGGCATAGATCAGGAACCACTGCTTGTTTTAGGATATATCCTTGCGATATCTTTCCTTCACACAATCAAAATAATTTCTTCTTCTGGATTCTTCTATTGTCTTTTTCTAAAATTTATAATGCTTCATGGAACTCATGTCTTAGCCTCCTAGCAGTGACTCATTTGTGGAACATGGAATATTCTTACACACATATGAGTATCTGGGGAGGTTGTAACACCCAGCTATAGCTGGATAGCCAAAACCACCTCATGATATTCTGCCAGCTAAGTTAAGGACCTGTTGAATCTAATTCTTTCCTATTTTTGTGGTTTTCTCTAGCCAGTTTTTTCTTCTTTTGCTCTTCTATGTGAATAATTATTTCTGCATTTTTTTGCCTAACTTACCCTTTCTGGTGTTATATTATATTTTTCCTGGAATGATTTTCTTCTGTAATCCTTTAATGTACAGGTTTTACCACTGCAGATGTTTCTTGCTTCCATCACTTACAAACGTAATCCTGTATATTTTTGAACTGTACTTAAACAGTTTAGTTATTTATTTATCACTAGGTGGAAGAAATGACAAAATACACTGAGAAAAGAACACAGACGCAGAAGAGTCATCTTTTTGCCAAGACATGTTATTGTGTGTTCTAACCAACCACAGATTTACAATTAATAGTAAAATACACAGCAATTTCTCTTGACCATCCCTAGCAGGATAGCAGTAGGGTGTTATTTAAATTAAATCAGAATAATTATTTTAAAATAGGCTTCATTAGATATATAAATATAAATCACACCATCACAGATTGTTTTAAAGTGGTTGTCCCAGAGGCTTCAGAAAGATTGGATAATGAAAAAGGAAAAAGAAAAAGGGCTTGGAATGAGTCCCAAGAGGGTACTTTTGAGTCATTTCAGTTTTACATTATCACATTATATTAAACATATTGAAAAAACTATAAAGACCCGTGAACGGGTGATAATATTGAGGTGACATGATCTCGCATTATTTCTCAATTTTTTTAAATAGTTGACATTGATTTTGCAGCTTTTAATGTTTTTACAACATTTTATGTTGTAAAATTTTATACAATAAGGCATACTGACTATAAATTATAGAATCTTAGATAATAGATATTTATCTACAGGTTAGATTGTGCTAATTACAGAAGACAGCAAGAATTGCTTACTCCCATTATGAATTCAAATGGAGTCAATATTTAATAAAATGTTTTTCCTGAGACACTTGTTTTTTAAAGGAATTGCAGCTTTTGCTATTGTCATCCTTATTTTTTTTATTTACTTATTTTCTTATAAACTTTTCTATAGTATATTTTGGAAGAATGTGATAGCACAGCATGTACAGAGTTTGCTCTCATAAGGTAGAGGACTGAAAGCTAAAGTACAGATTTTGGCTGGCTCAAACAAAAATATGAAGATAGTGGTTATAAGGAGAGATAAATAAAAATATATAAAGAAACTTTAATATAGTAAGAGGTTAAATTCTATTACAAAAAAATGTAACTCCTTCACTAAGTTCCACATTTTTCTATCTTATATCTCAGACATCTAGATAGTATTAACCAAAAATCATCATTCTGTCCTTACAAAAAGATCATCTAAACAAGATGAACGTGAACTTGATAGCAATAAAAGATCATTTTTTCAGAATTAAAAATTAAATTAATGGCATAAATATATCTGCCTTACAATGACTTTTTTCAAGCTCCAAGAAACATTATTTCTGTACTTTTTGTATGCAGGGATGATTTTTCATGTTAAGAATTTAGAAACAATAGCTCAGAGTAGTTTCTTGGGATGTAATATTTAAGAACTTCATTATTGTTGTACTATAAATTTATACTAAGAACATATAATGGTATCATAGGCAGGAATGAACAGGAAATATGCATGAAGCTTCCAGATCAGAAGATCTGGTGTCTCCATATAGCTATAGCTGTCAATATATCATGACAGTCTGCATGAAACTTCATCAATCTGCCCAGAAGGCAAACCAAAAAAGTTGTGATATACATGCAATATACATCATGATTTATAAAAGAGGAGGAACAGAATTTCCTTCTTTCTTTCTGAAATTGACATTCTGCTAACAGAATAGTTCATCAGAATATTTTCCTGAAGTATTGCTGAAGCAAAAATGTAAAAATTTCAAAAAAATATAACCACTTAAAAAAATTCTTACTGAGCACCATGGAACAAGAAAAGTTAGTGATACAGGCACTGAGCTAGAAATTAAGGAAAAATGGAAAAGGTTTTAGTCCCTAAATTAAATCTAACTCCAAAAATTGTCCACATTTCAAACTGCTCCTGTATCTCTCCTAAATCCGAGAGCCTGGGCTATCTTTCCAAAGATCTCACATCATGAAAGTAGAACAAAATTACAGAAATCAGTACAGAAAAAGCATCTGGTACTTAACAGTCAGGAAATTTTTAAGTAATCTGTTGTTCTTTCTATATTAATTTATTTTTCAAAGACGTTCCATAAAAACATTGACATAGCACTTAATATTGTGCATTTTGTTTATTTTCATTTCAAGGATATCTGAAAGAAATAAGTATTTAAACTTATGTTAATATGAACTTGGTAAAGCAATTCTGACACAGTACCTCTATTGTTTTTTCATAATAAGAAACAAGCAGAAAATATGTTTTATTCAACTGAAACAATTTTCTCCCACATGCCAAATAGTGATGATGTGTTACTATTATATAATAAAACTTTTTGTGCTTTGTCTCTGGAGCTTATTTCATTACTCCACTATTATGGAGACTCAATTACAGCATTTCCTCATTATAATTATTTGCTTTGCAACAATAATTTTTTTTATATATAATTTTGGTCTGAATTTTATATTATCCATTTTAATGTGTTTGGCAACAAGAAATATTTGGTCATTATACCTTTCTGTATAGAGATGTAAACAGCATCATTTAGCATGATATAGATATAACTGGAAATGTTTGGAAAGAAAAAAGATCAACCAAGTACTTCAGTGATACAACGTATGAGTCTGTGGAAGCAAAGAAATACCTATTCTATTGAAAGCAGTAGTATTAATCTCTGTTGTCTGTGATGTGTTTTGCAAGGGTATTTGTGAAATTTGTGAATGCAGAGTATTTTATGCAGACCTCTCATTTCCTACTTAGATGAGAGCAAAGATGATCACTCTTAAATTGTACATAGGCTGATTCTAGCTCTTAGCAGATGTAATATTGGTGAAGAGAAATGCTAGTCTTCACAAATATCCCTGACCTGAGCAAGCCTGGACTACTGATGACTTCTCAATTTTGTAGTCATGTACTTTTGCAGAGGTAGAAGTGTGATTCCTCTAGCAAAAAGACAGCCCAAACATTTCTGAATTTCAGGAATAAGCAAAAGAGACTTCAGAAAAATCATTCTAAATATCCATATGGCCTAGCTTCCTCACAGTATGACTTTGCACTCAAAACAACACACATTGGAAAGAGAAAGACAGAGGAAAAGAAGGAACTTGTTCTGTTATTGTGGGAGTTGCTCACTATTCCATAAATTTCCCCTCTATTTTCCATCTTCCCTCATCTTCCCACAAGATCTCTAGCCACCTGTGAGTGTGGTAAGGATCTCACCAATCCTTCATGCCTTGAACTCCAGGGACAGGATTGTTCTTACAGGGGTGCTGTGATCTTGGGACACACAAGGTTTTTTCCCTTCTTTGTTAAGAAGGTGATTGTACTGCTCTCAGCATCATTTAGTTTTCTCAAAGAAGAACTGAGAGGCAAAGAACAAGCAGAAAGCCAGCCTTTGCATGGAAACAGTTAATCAGTTATTAACACCACTGTGTAGAATTTAGACCTATTTTTATTTGGACCATTTTTACTACTGGAGACTGCTGAGGAAATAATTTAAGGTAAATCTTCTCATAAAAACATGCAAAAAAATCAGGCACAAAAAGACATGCTCATTGTGTGCAGAGGTGAGAAAGCAAAAAGAAAAAATCAAACCAAGGAGAGAAGGTTGTTGCTTTGGTCGTTTATTCTCACAGTATTTCTCACAGTATTTCCACCTCAAAATCTGCTCTAGTCATTGTCCCTTAAAATTTCTATTCTTGCCAGAACAACAGCTCAGATAGTGGGCCGAGATCAAAACCTCTTAAATCCAATCCAGTGCTTTCCTAAAATACAAACAACAAACAAAACTCTCCTGATCCGTTTGCTCTGATTTCTGATCTTAAAAGCCCATGAGTATCTCTACTTCCCATTCATTTGCTCGTTTATACTCAGAATCAATTGTCAATTAGGAAACGTCCTCTTCACTTTAAGATGTACGGGCCCTTAAAAAATTTTTAAAAATCCCTTATGGCATTAGATGTAATCTATTTTTTTGCAACAGAATATGACAAGAATATACCTAAAATATATCAAATGCATCCTAAAAAAGTCAAAGTTTTATTAAAGATGCTATTCCCTCAAGGCTGTCCCAACTTTTTGCTTCATCAGTCTCACAGCTCCTTATTAACTTACTCAACATTATTCCCAAGAAGCTGCCAACATCTACTAGGAACTCCTAAGGTTGTTTTCTGAAGACTGTAGTAGGTAATTTGAGCATCCTTTAGTTTGAACAAGGTTTGTCCAGTGATATTCTTCATTCTGAAGGCCCATGTTCATCTTCCTTTTAAATGGCCTAAGCTGATCTAAAGGTCTATTTTGGGCTTTATGTTAATACACTGTCAACAATCAGAACTGTAAGTTTCCCAGGAAGCAAGAAAGGGAGCTTGCCTCTAGCAATACTTCTCAGATCTATATATATTTTTAAAAGATATATATATTTATATGCAAAAAATTCAGGCTTAATAAGATTTACATATGTATATAGTCACATTTTAAAAGGAAATGGAACAAGCATTTTTGTCTATCAGTTTTCCCTACTTTTACATTCTTTTATTTGCCTTTTACTCCATCCCTGAAACCCTTAGAAGGAGCTGAAACGAAAGAATGTCCAACTTCTCTTCCTCATGTATGACATACATATATACATATTGTGCATACCATGTGTATGCATTTCTATCTACCCATCTGTATACACCCATATACCTATACCTGTATATATGATGTATATATATATATAGAATCCAAAACCTCATTGTCTTTCATATGGCCACATCTTGGGGGCATGGAGGAGGCTGGAAACCTCATTCATTGTGCAGCTGCTCTCAGTCTGACATCTATACTAATCGGAGAATGTAAACCAAAAATGTTCTTGAACACCTAGAGTAAAACTGCTCCACCCCTTTCAGCAACAAGGTTATTGTATAAAAATATGAGATTTATGGGGATTTTGTTTGTGTAGCTTCATTTCACCAGTGAGTGTGTGGAGGGAAGGTATTAAGCAACAAGTTTAAGCTGGATGGTTTGGGCGGGGTGGAGGGTAAGTAAAGGCAGTAATTTCTGTCTACCCATGTAGCAGGGTACAGCAAGCCTCTATTAGTATCTCATTAGTCACGACTAATCAGCACCCAGAAATGAGCATTGGCTTTTGTTTGTTTTGTTGTGGGTTTGTTTTGTTTTTTTTCTATTTCCATTGGCTGAAATCTCACAGATGAGTGTAACTGTATGATCTTTACCACAGACAAAACTCTGTCAGCCCCCAGTGTTTTAATCAAAACAGTAGGGACCTTTAGCAATGAGTCCCATTTAGCTACATTTTCTATCCTAACTGCTGAGTTTCTCCTGGGGGAAAAAGCAGCTCTGTTGCCTCCCAGAACTGCCTATCACAGAGGAAGTGCTCAAGCACAACAAACCCTGTGATTTAGAGATGTAAAAAGTAAAGTTGCATCTGATCATTTCTCTGGGCTTTTCTTGTTCTTCTGACAAAGAGACTTTTTGTGCCCTTCTAAACTCTTCAGTATTTGTTTTCTTTTGAGACAGTGGACAGCAGGGATATTGAAAATGTCAGAACTGTTCAGTCTAGAAAAAGGAAACCAAGGCGAGACATGATAGTTGTTCAACTATGTTGAAGTATAGAGATGAACAGAATAAACTGTTCTTCTTGTGCCTCATAGATAAGACACACAGCAATGAAAATACTTTATGGCAAGGCAGGTTTAGGTTAGGCACCAAGGAAAACACTCGGAACTACTAAGGCACCGGAATATATCTCTAGAGGGTTCTCATTACTGGTATGCAAACACTTGCAAGGAATAACACAGATATAATTTCTCTGCTTTCATATAGAGGTGTGAACACTCAGAGCCTCCCAGGTCCTGTTTTCATAAATCTGTGGCAATGAATGCTGTGCAGTCATAGCAAAATGCCCTCAAATTCATACACAGCATATTACATTCTATAGTTGATGGTTTATGTTCTATATTCTGGATTTATGTTCTATATTCTGTTCTATAGTTTTGATTTTATGGTGAAAAAAAAATCTGTTTCCTTTACTAACATAAAATGTGATGCTTGTTTGGGTAAGTCACTCATTGACTAGCATAATAGTCTTATATTGAGACATATATACTGCCTATATACAAGAGAAATTTAAATTCTGAACTATTGGGCTTATATAAATAGGAATATTTTTACAAACCTGGGAAACAAATTTGAAGTTCATAGCTTTGATACAGTTGTCCTTGCTGCTCTAATTGAGTCATTCTGCAGTAATTTGTGATATGTCTCATTCTATGCCATGACCAAGGATGTGGTTTTTTTGTGTTTTCCTTGAAGACTGGTAGTAGCACATACTTAAAGATCAGAAGGTATCAGGCAAATTGATTCAATTTGCCTGGCATACCTTCCAAGGTAGAAAAATTGCTTAAGTGTTAATTTTTTAGAGCAGGGTTCTCTGTGTGGACTAGGCTTTGCAGTCGAGATGGCCCTGTCCCTTAGCAGTGTGCTGAACCTTTCAGAAACCATTTATACACTTGGCCTTCTGTGACAAGTGATTCCACTGCATCATTTCGTGTGGTACAAAAAGCCTTTCTTCACTTAGCTGTCTGCTAATTTTACTGGCAACTCTACCACAGCCATGCCTTGTGCTTATCAGAGCTAGGGAATGACTTATTCATTATCTTCACAGCTTTCAGGATTATAACATTCTCACACCTCAACTTAGCCACCTGAACCCTACTTTATTCTTTTTTATTTCTCATGTTATAGGGATTATGGTACTTCTGCCTGCTCTTTACCTTCTCTAATTTTCTTATGGCTATTTTGAAACTGGATGACTGAGCTATGTAAAGTACTCAAGACATGGTTTCAGAATGCATTTGCTTAGTATTGTGCCTATGTCTTTGATTTCACTTTCTTTCCTAAAATTCAGATTTGTCTTTTTAACTGCCACTGAATGTTTAGACTGATGTTCTAGAGGTTGATATGTATGTCCCTTTCCACAGTTGCAATACTTGTTTTAGAGCCTAGAAGAATGCAGGTATAAACAAAGTAAAATTTTCATTTAGCCACATTACTTTACATTTATTAACACTTTTGTTTGTTTTGTTTTGACACCGATACTTTACATTTATTTATTTATTACTCAATATTGTAATAGTCTTTTGTATTTCTTCAACCACTGCTTTGAGTAATTATGTAGCATGAGAAGAATGAATACAGAAATCCAAATGTTGCAGTCCTTTGTCTAGTGGACTGGACACTAGGAAGTCAGACCTACCTAGATAAATTCAAGCACCTATTTGTGGGACTTGATTCATATTTCAGTCATCTATGAACCAGCTCTGCCCTATGAGCAAAGAAAAAATTATTTAGACCTACCTCTTTAGCCATTCCCATGTTCAATGGCATGGCTTGGAGAGAGACTTTAATCTAGGTTCATAACAAGGGTTCATTTTTAAGGGATAAACATTTAACATTTTATGGATTTATTCTTGTTGCTTAAGTATTATTACCCTTGCAAAGGAGCAACAAGATGATCACCTATTAAGAAGCTATTAACTCTTATCTAGCTGTATTATTTTCATTAAAATAATGGAAGACTGCATGGAATACGTATTCCATGTGTGTTTGCAATTACTTTGACTACAGTAAAGACTGTTATTCTCAGACTTATGCCAGACTATTAATATTCTATTTGTATTATGGACATGTAAATATTTTAATTACAGAGCAGAAATAACAAAAATACCATAGTTGAAGTGGCAGAGATAAGGTTTCACTTTATTTGCATTTTACCATTTCCTGACATCTGACCTTGTCTTGGTTGCTTTGATATTCCTTCAGTAAAAGTAGTGGTGTTTGTTTCTGTGACCATGGATTTAAGAATACATATAACATATTTTAAGTGGTATTTTTATAGCTGAGCAGACACAAATTTCAGCATTGGTTTTCTACGTAACTCTTATTAGAGTCCAAGAGGACATAGACGTTAACACAATAAATATCAGTAAATATCAGTAAAGCAGAAAACGGAAAAAAAAATCTGTATATGTTGATCAGAAAGTATTTACTCCCAGGTAATACAGGGGAATTTGAATCACACATAATGGGGGGTTGGGGAGGTTGTTTAAGAGGTTGTAGGAAAAGTAAACCAGTAAAAACTGGAGTTATGATACATCTGTTCTGAGGGTATCAGTTAAGACAGCAATTTCAACGGAGAAAAAAAAAGAAAAGAAGAAGAAAGTTCCATCAGTGGTTCCAAAATTTCCAGCAGCCAGAGACCAGGTCTGTTTACCACGTTAGGACAGTGCATACACATTGTATAGCATGAAAGAACCTTAAAGGAGTCACAACTAACTGGCACCCAGTAGTGCACTGGGACATTCTAAAAACAAAGGACAAGGGGCAAATAACTTCATGATTTAGCTTTATTCACACTTTTACACAAAATCTTTCTCAGGAAGTTTTGAGGCATATCCCTTAAGCAATTGAGCTATTAACTAAGCTGTACTTGCTCCACTGAGAGCAATAGTAAAGAGGAAAGAAAGACAGCACCTCAGACTAAAAAACATTATTGGGTCTCCCTCTGTTTTGCTTGTTTACTTCAAAGTTGCACAAGTGAGTGTGTTAAGTCAGTTTCTGTCTGAGAGAGTTAGGGGATAGAAGTTGTTTGGGAAGCAGCAATATGCACTAGTACTAAATTTGCCAGATAAGATTGGAAGACAAGGAAGGCATGGGTTTTTATTTTCTAGTAGTTTCATTTTCATTTTGTGCCGTTATCAAACAACCAAAGTACAGACTTCTCAATTTCACAACTTTGAATCTTTCAAAGGTGTTTTTTTTCTCTTTTCCCTGGAAAGCAAACTGAATTCCTCAAACATCTGTCAAATGTTCATGTTGAATTGTTCACTTTTATACTCAAGAATGTGTGTGTCGCGAATGCAAGCTTAAGATACTGCTCAGCCTTTTTGAGGGCTTTAGTTTTATTCATATTTGATTCGTCTGTAAACATAGTGAAAGGCATTTTAACAATCTTTCTGACAATATTATATTTGAAATGTGTTTATCAGTTTGGATGAATATCAGTTGACCTTGAGCATTATATTGATTCCTTAATTGAGTATAAACAGGAGATATTAAAAAAACCTAATGTTCATCCACACAATATCTGCAGCCAAAATAGTATTACTTTATAATTGTGCAAAGATTTAAACCTACGAGTACAGATTCCTTTATCAATGTGTAAATACACGACTAACTTTTCCATATACTAATTTGGATTTGAAAAATATTCCCTTGTTCCAAGATTATTCTGAAAGCTGAATACCATGTGTTTGCATAGTACCCATTAAACAACTCTTTTTTAGCTCTTGCAAAGTGCTTATTCTGAGTCTCTTCACCTTTAAAGCACATTACAAATTTTTCTTAGCTGACAACAATTTGAATGTCTAGATACTACTTTGAGAGGTAGAAAAGGTATAAATACGAAATTATACTTCTTGTCTTTATTTGTTAAGTCTTAGGTGAAGAATCATGTTGAATTGGTGGAAGTTTTGCTCCTGCGTTCTACCACTTTTTGCAGCTATTAGCCTTATTGAACCTACACAAGTGGGAACTCAAATTACTGAATCATTCAGACAGAGCTTACACAGATGGACAATTCTAGCATGTTGTAAGGGTCTGTCTTCAGGAAATCGCTTTGTCCGATGTGCTGTGGGGTCTCAAAGCCACAGCAGAATGGCTGGGTGTGGAACAGATAATGATTATCATAGAATAGGAAAGAAAATTATGAAGAGTTACATGGCATTCGAAAACGAGTTTCCTCTAATCTTTCTTAACCTTTGCTCTTTCTGTAAGTAGTGTCCTCAGAGGAGTATTCCTCAATTTGGGAGCAAAAAAAGGATACTGCAGTATAATGGTTCTCATTTTTCAGTAAAATCTGGATTATTACGATTCATTTGGAGTTTGATCCTGTTATATTTTATCTCAACATTATATGACATCATTAAAGACATCTTATATTGTTTTTGCCCATGGTTAAAAATTATGTCTGCTTAATCAATTCCATTATGCATTCAACCATCCATGACACATCAAAGGCTAATAAGATTTTTTTTAAAACTTTGCTTGCTTAAAATGATTTCCCTCCAGATCAAGATGCAGAGCACAAAATATTAATCAGTTTAAATAAATATCAAGACTACCCAAATAATATGAATAATTGGCACAGTGCAGTGCCTACTGCCCAGTTCCCAGCTGGTCACACTGGCACATGGCACCATCTCAACAGTCTTTGAGATAATGACTTTGGCATCTGCCGATGAGCGTTTGCTACTGCCCACAGAATTTACAACTCACAAGTGGGAAACAGAGGCTCCAACAGAACTTTTTTATGCAAGGTCTTTGAAATTTATTAATGTAATGCAAACACAAGCCTTCCAACCCATTAAATTGTTGATGTTATGCGAATCCACTCTGGAATTGCAGATCCTCATTAACATTATTTGCATGTTAATCTGCATCTTTTTAATTAGTGATATTATTTATGCACATAATTTTCGCCTACTGGTGCCAAGGCTGAAGCGCATTAATTAATCTACTGAGATGCCAAACTGTTTATTTTCTCCCGTACTTTTATTTGTTTACATGGTGTTTTGGATTCAGGGAAAATAAAAAAGAGCCTCAAGAATAAAAGCAGAAAGACAAGATTAACTAAAAGCTCTTTTTGTTTTCATAATTTAAATTGTAATATTAGCCAAATGTTGTGTTTCTTCCCTCAGAGATCGGTTATTCAGTTACATTACCTTGATGTATTATTAAAATTTATAATGGACTCTGGAGGCTTCTTTTAGTTCTCTCCTTCATTTACAGAATATACTCAATGTTATTTTAATCTTCCTACAACGCTTCCATGCATAGGCAATGATCAGTTCTCCCTTGCGAATCTCCAGTGCTGCTCCACTTTGCACAACTGATAAACATTTAAATAAGCCTTTTCAAAAAAGAATAGCATACTAAAATTATTAACCCATTAATGGAGTGAGGAATTGCATGACAATTCGTCTTTCCTCTAACTAGGTCAATTGTAACATTTATCTGATCAACAGGAGTGACCTAGTCTTATCTCTGAAATTCTGCATGCCTTACATAGACAAGCTTAGAAAACATTGACTTCAGCATTACCTTTACATTTCTTACATACTTATCTATTCTATTTGCTGGCATTTCTTCCTTCCTCACTTCTTCTTTTCTGTTTTTTCTTTCCTTTCTTTCTTTCTTTCTTTCTTTCTTTCTTTCTTTCTTTCTTTCTTTCTTTCCTTTCTTTCTTTCTTTCCTTCCCTCCTTCATTCCTTCCTTTATTCCTTCTTTCCTCTTTCTTCTCTCCTTTTTCCTCTTCCCTCTTTCCTCTTTCCTCTGTCCTCTTTCCTCTTTCCCTTCCTCTCTTTTCATCTTTCTCTCTCTTTCTCTCTCAAACATGCAAAGATGCACTTCCAAAACCAGTTTTCTCTACTGAAAAGCAGCATTACAATATTATGTCCTTTCACTCTCCCCTTTCAGGGGAAGAAGTGAGTTCCAGTTGCATGTAGGAAGGTAGAAGTATTTCCTCCTCACCTGTAAAAAGCTCTTGTTTGTAACCCCAAAGGAGCAGTGTGGCATTGAGATTTTAAAACTGTGCTGTGTACATGCACAGGAAAACTTTTACTGGGTCATGGCTTAAACCTTGCTCAGGATGGACTTCAGACCAGTATGATACTAGAAGGAAATGCCAGATTTAAAGGTATGGAAGGATTATTCATGCAACAGGTTGAAAGTGAAAGATGGTAGCTGTTAGAATATCCATGTAGGCTTCAAATGTGGAAATAAATCCTTAGAGATGTGGATTAGTGGAGGACAAAAGAAGCACTCAGATATGGAAAAGGTTTCAATGCATGAATGCTGCATGTAAGTTCATATATTTATGCAACGTTTCTGTGACTGAAATGTATCTTCAGCATTTCTTTTGTCTTTTTTTTATTTTCAACTGCCTTTGTTTTTTGTGATGGTTCATGCGCATTCCTCTTCTAGGAAGGCAGACCTGGATGGCACTGTTTGACTGGCTGAATATGGTTTGTTAGCTGAACTCCCATCATAATTCAAACGATCCTCAATCTTTCCCCCATGCCATGGTTGTGTAGAAGAGTAAGTTAGTTCAATGCACAACTGAGTACACTGACTCTACTTGCTCACGAATGTCACAGAGCAGTTTTTAAATTATTTTACAATCTCAGTAGGGTACAAAACACCTAGGACAGGATCAGAATATCCAATATTTATTAAGACTCTATTTTCTCAACCTGTCCTCTAATAATTTAGACGAATGACACATAACTTTTGATAACACCCAATACTGAGTTCCTTAGACTAAGCTGGGGAGAAGACTTCTATCTAATTGCAGAAATCAATAAATTAGGCCAGCAAAAATATTTCTGCACTTTTATATTTAATCTGTGGCATATTTCGAAACTACAATTTAAATGTGTGCTTGTATTAAGTACTGTGTGGTTCTCTATGTTTGCCTCAGCAGAAAAAAAGGATATGCTTTTATACTTTATTCTTGAGAAAGGCAAGATGACCTTGAAATTCAAGTCCCTCATAATTCACTGGAAAAATGGGGCAGAATTAAGACTGCATAGGCAACTTTTTCTTTTCCCAGTATCAGTTAAATATTTATGTTTTCTCAACTTTTTTTCCTTAATGAAATCTCTATATATATTAACATATCTTTGTATGTATATGCATATGCATTGCATGGAGCAAAAGACAACATTCTGAAAGAGGAGGTAAAGAAGTAGAAAACTTGCAGAGGGAATATTGTTTATGATGTCTTCTTAAGCAAGATGTCATGAACTGGCAAGTGAATTGTGCAACATATCCCACATAACAAGAAAATATTTACTTTTGTTTATTGCCTTTGGCATAAGTTACAGAAGACTGTTTTATTAATATTTTAGATTTGCTGTAATACTTTAATGTCATACAGTTTGGGTTTTGCTGCATGTTTTTAATTTTCAAATTCACGTTTAAAAAAAATTCAACTGCAAAAGTCAAAATAATTTACAAACACTCTTTAAGGAAACTAAATAGTAACCCTGTGAAATTACAAAAGAGTTTTATCACTAATTAAGTAAAGAAATAATACAACAGAGGTATTTAAACTCAGTCCTTACAAATCTAAATTCACCCCAGGTCACACAAGAAGCATGTGTAGAGCCGAAAATAGAATTCACATCTCTAGACTTGTACTTTTGTTCCGTAATGATGTTTATGTCTGTTTGACATTAGGTATGGTGAAAAGTGATCAAATTCATTGGCTATTTAACATAATTCAAATGAGGAAAATGAACTGAATTGCTAGCCTTTTTCAAATAAAAGGAACATAATATGAAACTTGTCATTATTCATTAATGGTTAAAGAAATATAAACACTTCATAGAGCTTATTATTCACCATGTATTCATTTAAGGCCAAATTTTCAGCCCATGGGATTCTTCACACAGATTTTCCTATTTGTCTGAACACAGAATTGGCACAGAGAAATGGGGTGATTGTGTATGGAAACTGGTGGCTGGACATACAGTAATCTGACCCACACACATTCACGAAAATCGTTTTGCATTTTCTACAGCAGTATAATAGTGAAATATATGTATACTCAGACAGCTTACTAGAAATAAAATACAGCACAGAGGAAAAAGTCTAGGAGGTTTCTGGAGTGTCCAGAAGAAAACTTCCTCACACAGCTGGTGAGAGAGTCAACTAGGGAAAGACCCCAACTGGACCCGTTGTTTATGAGCAGAGAAGGACTTGTGAGTGACAAAATAGTTGGAGCCTGCCTTGAGCACAGTGATCATGAAATGACAGAGGGTTTGATTCTTGCAGAAGGAAGGAGGGGTGCAAGAAAAGCTGCCACCTTGGGCTTCCAGAGTGTAGACTTTGGCCTATTTGGAACACTGGTCCAGAGAGTCCCTTGGGAAGCAGTCCTGAAAAGCAAGAGTCCTGGAAGATTGTACATTCCTCAGAAAGGAACTCTTAAAGGTGCAAGAGCAGGCTGTCCTCGTGTGCTGAAAGATGAGCCATGGGGAAAGAAGAATGGCCTGGCTGAACAGAGAGCTTTGACTGGAACTCAGGAAAAAAAAAGAGTTTATCACATTTGGAAGACGGGGCAGGCAGCTCAGGAGGATTACAGGGGTGTTTTGATGTTATGCAGAGAGAAAATTAGAAGGGCCAAATCCCACCTAGAATTTATCCTGCACACTGCTGTAAAAGACATAAGGAATATTTCTATGAATAAATCAGCATGAAAAGAAGAACTAAGGAGAATCTCCCTCTTTCATTGAATGTATTGAGCCAGGGAAGGGTGGGTTAGATTTTATATTAGGAAAAATTTCTTCACCAAACTTGTTGTCAACCATTGGAACAGGCTACCCAGGGAAAGGGTTGAGTCACCCCCCCTGCAGGTATTTAAAATTATGTAGACTTGGCACTAAACATGGCTTAGTGGTGGACTTGTCTGTTCTGGGTTAATAGTTGGACTTGATGATCTAAAAGGTCTTTTCCAACCTAAATGATTCTGTGAAAATTTCTGATATTTTACTCCAGCTTTTCTTGGTAATACAATGGAAATTAAGCTTTAAGAATAAATATAAATAAGATTTTATTGAAATCACCTCTAAATGCAGAAAGATAAGTGTAGATACTGAATAATCTTCCTGTCATCTCATCTGTAAGGGCATTCTATGAATATTAAGTGTTGCCCATGTAATGAGGAAACCAAATTTTTAACAATATTATTATTATTTTAACAATAATTGTACTTTTCAAAATATTAGGTAGTCCACATTTTTTAATTGTAACATTTTTGTTAGAACTCTCCCTCTAACAAACCACTGTATTCATTCATTATTTGTCATCACCTAAGTGAGCATTTTTCAATTTCATGTATGGATCTAAGCCTTTACTTTCTCTTGTAGACAACAGCCACAGATATTTTATTTTATTATTTTATTTTATTTTATTTATTTTATTTTATTTTATTTTATTTATTTTTTCAACTGCTTGAACCTGTAAATCATCTTCAGCTGTTCATAGTTACAACTGTGGAGGGTAATTTTATTTACATTTTTACCAATATGTAGAATATTCTGTGTCCAGGCTTTGCTGGTAAAGTGTGAGAACACAACATGCTAAATCTGATTTCTTCTTCTTGCCATAATACAGAACAAGAGAATCTTGATTTTAATTCAGTTGAGAAAACATAAGTTTATGGTATGATAAAATACATTCTTTAAAAGAGATAATGAATGAATTCTTTTTGAAGAAAATACATCCAAAACTTAATAAAAAAATAAAAATAAACTGGAGTATACCTTGAACCAACTTTTCTTCTCACAATATATCTTTTGGTTTTCCTGGAAAATACACTAGAGTTTTATGTTTTGTTAGTTTTAAATTAAATTGTTAAAACAATGTGCTTTCAATTATATCATACAGCTTTAATGATATTAGAAAACTTCAGCAGAAAAGGGTTAAACCTTCTCTTTCTAACTTACATACATATCAAATAGAACAGTAGGTATTTGCCTTTGAAGTAACCCAGTGATAAAGATCCTGGTAGGGTTAGTTTAAGTAACCTTTCTCTGAAAATTTGTGCAAATCAACTCTTAAATTTAAAGTGTATACTTTATTTTTCTGCTAGGATCCCCCATCCTGAAGTCTCTCCCTCCTGGCAATCTGCTTTCTCCACTGGTTATCCCAACTCCTCTTAGGAAATTCATCCATCCCATTCATCCCTCAGTAGTACAAGATGCTGGATATGATGTGATGATGTATGGCTATCATTCCTTTTCTTTTTAAACATGTTCTTACTCACTGGGGCACATAAAGAAGTTAGGACCAAGAGTCTTAAAGGAAGAGGGTAAAGCATGCTTTCTCATCTTTCTCAGCCTCATCACTTTCAATCTGTTGTATTTGTTTATTCTCATCCAACGTGCAATGTTAAGTGCATTTAGGGAAGCATTTCATGCATGGTTATTTTGTGACAAATGTGAAAGACATCACTTTCTATTACTTAAAACTGCAAAGATGTTTATTAGAGGGTTTCGTTGTATTTGTTACCAAGCTCTCATATTTCACTGAGTCATTCTTGTTAAATTTCTTCCAATTATGTAAGTTAAAGAAAAGATGGCTATGCAGTGACATTTGCACTCTGTGAGTTGGTTTACAACCTCTTTAATTATAACCAGTCTCTAAAGCACTTTCACATACTCTTAAATACAGCTGATCCTTTTTATATAATTTCATTTGGCTGTTAGAGTTTGGAGAATATCCAGTAAAGCACTTCAGCAAATTCAATAAAGTACATACTATAATTAATATAAAATCCAATAATGATGGTAAACTGGTCTTCCTAGAGAACAGCCAGTAAGACATCATAATTTGGCTATTGGCATAAATATTTTTAGTGAATTGTTTAACAACTGTGGCTTAGAATTCAGCCTGACTCAAAATATGAGGTTTAAATACTGTGTTGTGTATGCAAATAATATCAAGGATAATATATCTTAAATGTATGAGTAAGCATATTGTAAATTTATATTACTGCTTGTCCTCTGCTACAGCTGCAGAGGATGAATTAACATGTAGTTTCACTTCAAGGTTTAGCTTTACATTTACTTCAATAGCAAAAATGCCAGAGAGATGCACTGAGCTGCATTGTTATTCAAATATTTGTTCCAGGATTTATATTCATATGTGACTGTGCATAGAGGAAAAAGAAATGGTATCTTTCATCAACAGCCATTAAGTAAAATCAAGCAGTTAAGGCAATTTCACTTTCTGACATATATACCCACTTAAAATATCTACTCTATATGTCAAACCAGATATTGTAAAAGTGCATTTTAATGGGAATAATGTATCTGACTTTATTTTAAGTGTACCTATCATTCTATATTTGACAGGCATCATCACAAGGCTTTCTAACACGCAATAATTTTGGCATTCTTCTCTGTAATGACCTGTCCACCCAGAAGTATCTCTAAACTAGAAGAATGAATCTCAGTCTGAAGAGAAAAATAAACTCCTCAAAATCAGCTTCTTTTCAAGATGCTTCCAATGTTATTATTCCATTAATAATGCATTTTTAGTTGTCAAAACTGATCAACATCATAGTTTTTTCCTAGATACTGTTTATTATAAATCCCTTCGTAACAATACATTATTTTGAGGTGAATACAAAAAAACCCCATTCACTGTCAAAGGGAATTAAGAGTCAGGAAGCTATAGTCTTTCAGATGGGGAAATAAGAAAATTAGCACACAGAGATCTGTTTTAAAATATCAGTACGTATTTCCTGGCATAAAAAATGAACAATGTGTAGCCAGGCAGAGAGATTAAAGTTACCTGAAGCATTTCCTAATTGTTTGTGTTGGCTAATTAGAAAGTAATATTTGAGCAATAACAACTTTTCTCCACAGTCTCAGTCAGGGTTTGTATCACACAAGATTATTATATTGAGAACCCTCTCAGGAAATCAGAATTGTTTAAATCAAACTTTGCTATTATAACATCATTTTAATCTTATGCTCAGACCTTTAAAAATCTTACTGTTTGCCAGTTACAATAAGAATTCAACCTCCACATGATGTTTATGTATGTTGAACAAGGGGAGACATTGCATCAGAGAGATCCCCATTGCTAGAACAGATGGGCATTGTCTCAGTACTGTTAAACAGGGCGATGTGGAACATTTTATTTCACGCATAAAGCAAACCCAGTAAAATTAGCTCTTTTCAGTGCTTTTGACACTTTGGTTGAGAAAATCTCCTCTCACCTGGGGAGATGAGGATAAGACATCTGAATCAGTTTTGACTTGGGGAATTCAGTATGTAAAAACTGACATTTTGTTTTTTTTCAGCTTCCCACCCAGTGCCCCAGGTCCCTAGGAAAACCTGTTAAATGCTAGTGAGAAAAAATGATGACGTTACACTATCTTTTGTCTCACATTAAAAAACACCCTATATTTTCATACAAATTTATATTTATACATAAAACTTATAGAGAAATGATGGTTAACTACTCCTCCTCAGTAATGACAGCATTTACCATTTAAATCATAGATTCGAAGATACCTTCAGGAAGTTGGTCAAGTCTAATTACTAAAGATGGGATTCTGGGATAAGAGGATACTCTGTTACACATAATGAAAAAGGTACAAGTCATCACCAAAAAGCAAAGTCTAGGCATTATAACGAGCCAGTCTTGATCCCCAATAATAAGTCCTAAGGAGCTGAGGCACTTTGAGGCACTGCCAGGATGCTTGGTTGCTAATTATCTTCACAGTTCCAAAAACAAAATTCAGAAAATCTCAAAGCATTTTCCTTGGGCTCTGAAAAGTGGAGGTGACAATTCACTATCCATAACTTTTGGCAAAAAAATTTCAAGCATGAAATTCTCATAAGTGACCATATCAATGAAATGCCATTTTTTGCATGCCTGAAACCAGATTTGTACTAACTGGAAACAACAACAACAACAACAACAA